>JAWQUT010000070.1:349877-359970 GCA_033807755.1 Ellobium chinense
CCCCCCCAAACCTGCTCTGGAACGTCTCTTCTTTCATTTTATGATAACTCTCACTATATATCAAACACAGGTGCTGTAAGATTTCATTATCTTGACTTCCAGTATATCCAAGATGTTCTAGTTAGTGAGTAAAATGTTAATATGAGCAAAGGGAATAGGAACTGGAAGACTACATCGAACTCTCTCTCTCTCTCCCCTTCTCTCTCTCTTTCTCTCTCTCTCTCTCTCTCTGTTACATTGGGTGAATTCGTGAATTTTGCTGTAGGTTGAAAACCATACATAAGTAAATTTAGACTAAGGATTCAGGGGTTTGCTTTGGCCAACAATGATATCACTTTTGATTCCGATAAAAGATAGTCCCTGGTCTTGTCCCTTTCTCGCGTTACTTTACAATGTTAGACTTCATGGTGCAGCAAGTGAGCTGGTAAGTCCAATTCCAAATTCAATATTAAGGTCTCATCTGGTATCCTCCTACAGGTATCCTAGTATTATTTATTCTTTTCAATATGTCCATGTCAAATGATTGCACACATTGAAATTGCGTGAATGGTGCTCCTCTCCTCTTGACATGGGTCATTCTAGGTTCCCACCAATGGGTCTACTGACTCTTTCGTGCCCATGACCTCTCACAACACAACATGACACAATCATCTCCAACTACCCCTGAGCAGTCCTGGGTTCCCTTGGGTGGGTCAGAATGTTCTAACCAACCTGTATAGCTGCCCTCTGTTTATTAGTATGGCCAACTCCTTGCCAACACCACTGCCAGGATGCCCACTCATACAAATATAATGCATGCATTTGTCAGGAAGAAGACAGTGCTGCCCCACAGAGGGACGCTCAGATGGTAGCAAAGATGCCAATTCTGGTACCGGTAATGATATTCGCACACATGTTTTGCGTTTTTCCCGGCATAGATTAAGTAGAGCCTGTTAACACAACTATTGCTTCACATAGTGCCTTGCTTAGCACACTCATATGCAACAGTTCCAACTGCTTTGCTTCATATTAAAGATACCCTTGATAGAAAACTTCTAATAGCACACACTCAAGAGCTTGGTCCAAAGGATGATTATGTTATCAGAGTTCTCCTGTATATGACTAATTATCAACCCTGTCCTTAAGAACTGAAATTAACTCCGAACTCATCAGAACCATGTTGGTATGGATAAACCCTTCTAGGCTAAAACAGTCAACATGGAGTATCTCAGTGAATGTATTAGAAAATAGCTCTCGCCCTCTCTGCGGATAAAAAAAGTGTTTCTTGACGGACAGGGTTACAGATATACAGACTGGCAGGCAGACAGGTAAAGGCAAAGATTAAAGAACAAAACCTGGCGCTTGAGGGTGAGAAGCTTTGATGCCAGGTTGTGTGGCTGGGGTGTCTTATTTACGTAAGTGGAAATAATGAAATGCTTGCCCTACCTTAAAAAACACGTACATTGTTTTTTAGCACTTAGGAGATCTGCCGGGAAAACGATAAATTGATACATTATGGCGTCATGTGAACTCGCTGCATTACACTAATTAAGTAATCAGGTATTTTTGACCCATGCCATAGAGTTCGTACCGCAAGTGACACAATGCAGCAAAGAAAGAAAGAAAGAAAGAAAGAAAGAAAGAAAGAAAGAGAAAGAAAGAAAGAAAGAAAGAAAGAAAGAAAGAAAGAAAGAATGAATGAAAAAAAGTGTGCCATCTAGATCTATAAACCATGCAATTCATAACTCCAGATTTCAACAATCCTGCGGGTCGCGTTACGAATTTGTATGTTAAAAGCCGACATTGTGCGTTGCTTGAATGGCAAATTAATACAATGAGTGAGGTCTATTACTACTGCGCCTTTGTTCACTGTTTGCAACACTAAGTTTATTAAATAACTTTCAAGTTGCTTCACTGGGTCTGGGAAATTCACACTCGGGAATCCGGAAATCTCGCATATCCCACAAAAGATTTTGTTTAAAAATTAGGATGACATCTAAGTATCAGAGGACTAGATTTTAAAAGAAAGACTAGTAGGGGCAATGGTCCAAGACAAAACAACAGTGCGATAGGAGTAATCAGATAATCATATTATGACGAGGGTGATCATGTAAATGCAGAGAGTTTAATCGCGCAACTACAATAATGGACACACCAGAGTCCTCTGAACACATCTCAGCAACAATCTACACCAAAGAATGTTGCCCCCTGTCGCGAAATCTAAATCATCTATATCTACACATCATGTATTCATTCCTTTACCTACAGGTTCCCTTTATGATGCCTCGTCAAGTACATGTCTGTACTCACATGAAACTATGCACGAGCACCTGGGACCGCCCAGCGAGGGGTCATGCTTTGGCGTCCGGTTGAATCATGCACTAATGTACCCATGCAGACACACTGCCGGCTACTAATCGCTCGATTAATGAGACCAGATATATGCTATGACCGGAAAACATGCAAAAGGATTCATCAACATATCTGTGCAGGCATAGCTGACACACTGACATACATGAAAAGGATTAGCAGGGCTATGGTACCTCGTTGCCATTGTTGTGAGATGCGATACTGTAATGGCTACAGAACAATGTTTTATGTTAGTTTAGCAGGAAGACTTGAGTTGCAAGACATGCAGAATTGTTCGTGCTCCAGCATTTGAGCAACAACAGTCCATCATACTGTGCATGAAAGTCATTTAACGGTTTGTTAAGCCAATTAACTTTGAAAGATTAACTGAGTCACTTACCGATTTTCATATACGCTGGTGAGTTTCGTCCAACTATGTGCTGTAAAGAATTAGTATTCTATTCTCCAGAGTCATCCCCCCTTCCCCCTCCCCACCCTCTAAAGACACGAATTATTCTTCACGAAAACGATGAGGACAAAAGAATGAAAGAGGAAAGAAGAAAGATGTCCGTTGTATATTGCCAATGAACAGATGGCATGGCATCAAAGAAGGTCAAACATGTTTTATTCCTTCACTTGATAACAAGAAGCTTTCCTCTCCCTCTTTCCATTTCATCATTCCCACCTTTCATGTTCCAAGAGCCAACCTCAGAAAACGCACAGGTGGTGAAGGAGGTCGTAGAAATCTCGCCGAGTAATCACGCGCGATGTTGAAGGAACATGATCTGCCTGATCGTAGACAGATCTTCCAGGAAGACACCTTGCTGACCAAACAAACCTCCGACCCTTTCTATGGATTCCACAATGGTAACGGCGGATCCTTGTACTCTAACAAAAGAAGTTTTGTGTCTGATTTCGGATGGAAGAAATACTGAAATTATTGTTGTTATTATTTATATTAACTATTATTACGAATGAATACGTGACACGACTAAAGACATCAAGCACTTTAATATGTTCGAGTCAAAAGACACAAGATTGAAGTAAATCACCCCATGATAGCAAATGGACATCCACTTACATTGGCAGCCATGACTGGACATGGCTGACACAGTTGTTATTAATAATGGCACTGACCTCAAATCTCATTCATAAGAATAAAGGCCAGTGTTGGAGCGCAAAAGCTGCGTACCTTTTTAAGGTACCTGCGAGCACGCATTTTCATTAAGAAAAAAAAATCAGCAATCAGATGTTTCCAATATTGTGTTAATTTCCAGCCTTTACTTGTTTTACAACTAACTACCTCACACTATTGTTAGTGCGTTTCAACACCGACTCGTAGAAGTCTTTGTCCTTTCTTCAAAGGAGCAAAAAACTGGTTGATGATCTGACATTCACAGCTCCACACTGGAGAAAAAATACTTGTGGACTGAATTTCACCAAATAAAATTCTGATACAATATCATTTTTTATATATATTATCGTTATTGCATACTAGCAGGAAGTGATGCATATGCCGATACTTGCACCAACAGCGAGATCAATTTCTGAAAGGCCGTATCAGACAAACAAAGAGAAACACATCCTAACATTTCCAACAAGACACCTGTCCTAAAAGCATTTGCACCCATTCCCTACAAACAATGAGAAACGCCACTGGAGGGATACAAATCTCAACCGACGCTAAGCCGTGGATCGGAAGCTTGCGTCTTCTGGCGTAATGGAAAACTGGAGCCTGCCAGTGTGATAAGATGAAGGCCAACTTGATGCAACACTGGAGACTGCGGAAAGAGCAGCTGCTCACTTGAAGGTCTTCCAGTGCTACGCTACACCATTGGCCCCAACATGTGTTGCCGCTGAGGGACAGACTGCGCTGAACCTAATTTAATGTGCTATCCATGTTAATGACCATCAGTATGATGGCAGTTCCATGCCGTTGGTTTGTTCTAGAGTGCACAACTTCACAGAGTTTTTAAAAAATGGACCAGTCCTAATTACTCATCTCCAAGAAAAGCTTACTCCTGTAAATGTAAATATATCATGAAAACTCGCCTCCGAAAGTGATAGATGCATCAGACAATAAAAGCCAATGGAAAAGTAGAAAACGGAAGTAATGATTGATGGTGTTGTAGCCTGCGATGGGCGGGTGGCATACATAGTAACGGAGTCTTGTCTATTATAGCGAATCGCTGGCAACAGAAATCTTTTTGGACATACACAAAAGGGGTGATAACATATTAATGTACTGACATAATCATACTTGTGAGACACAATGAGATTCTATTTGCCAAGAATGCTCATTACCCATATTACATTTACAATGATGTCAGCTCCCCTGCCTCCTTCCCCATTTCTCTCTCTCTCGCTCTCTCTCTCTCTCTCTCTCCATCTTTCTCTCTCTCAAACCTTAAAAACCAACATCTATTTGCTGCCCTAATGTCTAAACTCGTCTTCTCCACCCGAGTTACTTAAAACCAAGAGTGGCCTACATTAGAGTCAAGGACATCGGCCATATGAAGCCACTGAAAACGTTGTCCTCTCTATGTGTCAGCCATGATGGACTAGAGTAATAATATTCCTGTCAGGTACAAGGACTAGTACCTTGCCTACGTGGGGTTAAACCACACCATACCCTTTAGTCCAAAAAGAAAAAGCTACATGATAAATAAGGAAATTACTATCATCGCAAACTTACAACAAGTTTGGTCTTACTGGTGAAAGAATATTCAGGAATAATGTATGTATATTAAGAAATATTTCTTGACATGGCGACAAAGTAAATTTTAAACAATAACGGCCGCACAACAAAGCGTTATATTATAAATCTTTGACACAAAAAAATCCTTTTGCTGAATATGTTCATAGTCCACTTTACATTTTAAAATGCGATCTATCTTCTGATGTACGTATTTTAAACGGCAAAACAATTTTCAACCCGAGGATTATTACTTAAACGTGAAATCATACACATATAGTCTAATGTAAATCTTAATACCAACATTCAACAGGTACAAAAGCACGAAATAAGATTACTCAATGTGAAGCATTTAATTGTCAAGTTGAAGTCTGAGTTGCCAGCTGGGCGCGTTGAAGTGGGCATTCAACCTGATATTGCTTTGTTGTGGGGAAAGGCCCAGATGTTTTGCTGTAAGCATAATAGTGTATTGTGTCTGTTTGGGGCGGACATTGAAGAGACGAACTCAAGTTCCGAGAAAGAACGAGAAAACTTTTTGTCTTCATGTTCCGAAGCACATCGCGTATTCATTCTCTTCTATTCATTTACATTTATCTCTACATCATTGCAAATAGTGAGTGTGCGTGTGCTTTTTGGCGTGCACGTCTGTGAATGCCGAACCTTCTGTGAATTTCGATAAACCTCCCTAAATGTCTGTAAGCCACTCGCATTAGCAGATGAGCTCTACACATTATGTCATTCATTAGTAATTACAGTAATTCATTTTTTTTTCCTTTCAGTCTGTCTCCACATCGAGAAAACAAATGAAAACTGCCTTTACATGTAAGGAGCCTGACGACTTGGTCTTGAACACAAAACATTACTGAGTGTTCAGATTGTGAACATGATATAGTTCCTTATGTTCTGACAGCATGATATCTGAGAGACAGAATGAATTTCATTTTGCTTAGGAGGCTCCCAACTCACGTTATTCTCTCTCTGTCTCTCTCTCTCTCTCTCCTTCTCTCTGTAAAAAAAAATTTTTTTTTTTTTTTTTGGGGGGGGGGGGCAGTTCAAAGCCCCAATTGTTCTCGTGTGTTAACAGCCCGATAGGTTAACTCCTGCTAATTCCTGTTGGCTTTCACACCTATGATGGCCGTTCGTAATCGTTACTGCCTCCCCAACCATGTGATGACAAGATAATTGAGTGGTCTTGCCAATTTCAAGCGACCGCGACATGAAAATTTCAGTAATGTCTACTATGTCCTTGTTAACAAGGGTTCATGATGTCCTTCGTTATGTAAATCAGAACTTGAAATGCACTTCAAAGTACATGTCAACAAACGTTTTGTATTAACTGATGCCAATGCGACATCTCCCTTCATCATTCAAACTTGCGTATAAGTACTGCACAGGAGAGGCACTTGAGGCAAAATTCTGAGGATTAAGATTCCCCAGGCTTCAAATACTTCATCGACTAGTTAGCTACAGTGATACAAATGTGCCTTCTATGACGGAGAACCCATTACGTTCATGTGACCACTAATCAGGTGGATGGTCAAAAACATGTTTATGAATATCTTCTCTTTCGAAGGTAGTAGTATATGTATATACCACGAATTACGTCAAATGCAGATTTTGATTTCATTTTGTCCAGAATATTAAGTTGGTTTCGCTGACAGTGATTCATTATGCGAACTAAAAAACTTAAAAGCCCAGCAAGTTTATCGAGGAACTAGACCTCCTCGTGATAATAAAGAAGTTTCAAGGAAGTATTTCTCCTGCAAATCAGGCTTTGTGAAATACAGCGGTAAACGTCGACGAAGACGATAATATCCAATGACACCTTACCCTCTACGACACTATTTATGAAAGGACAAGGAAATTAATCATTTCATTATTTTCTTTTTTTTTTCAGTAACAATCATTGGCTAAAGGCCAACAAACTGACCAATCATAAAACCACTCCTATGCGTGCCATTACCGATATGTAACAACTGAGAACGTTCCATATAATAATAATACTTCAGCCAGCTACCTGGGCAACAGCAAGGTGGTCTTCTTTCTCGATGGCACTTCCACTGCTATGCTTGCTTATTAGTTCTCTCTCTCTCTCTCTCTCTCTCTCTCTCTCTCTCTCTCTCTTTCCCTCTCTCTCTCTTTCTATCTCTAAGTTGTGTACCAACATTTAGCTGTGAAGTGCTGTATATCAAATTTACAATCTCACCGATCTGAGGCAGTAGACAAGTAAGTATTTGCTCAAAATCTGCATCCTGAGCACTGCAAAGTTTTATAATACAAATCTAGCGTACCTTTAAGAAAAGATCTGTTGGAAAACGCCCAACACTTAAACGCCTGTGCCAATGCCTCCAAAGAAGAAAGACATCGAAAGCTTGCACTGAATCAACTGTTAAAGCTGTTAATGGAAGAGACTAGAAAAACAAAACAAAACGGGGGAAAAGGTCCTCTTCACCTTCTCTATTACACGTTTCTAAAATTACTAAGCTTCAGGGTTCATATAAACGATTTACAACACACACCGATGTCCTTCGACGACCTTCAAATGCAAAGCCTGTGACAGCAAAACAGGTCGAGCACACTGTGAAGGCGATTACTGACGGTGGTGTCTATGGACCAAAAGCAGTAATGTTATTCTGTGCGTGTTATCAACTATCACTCCTCGTCATGGAAGACAATGATTTTTTTGCTACGGCCTCTCAAGATATACATATCTGTCACCTCTCCCACTGGTTATTTCCCCATTCGTTAGCCGATCTCTCTCTCTCTCTCTCTCTCTCTCTCTCTCTCTCTCTCTATATATATATATATATGGTGACAATATGAAGCATTGTTTGGAACGTCTCGACGAATGCGTCCTTGTATTTCAAACATCCGATAACAGTTTGTCCACAAATATGTGGTAACATTATGAGTATCTCTGTATACAGTGTCGACCACGTGAGTTTAGACAGANCTAAGTCTGAATGGACATGGGTGACAATATGAAGCATTGTTTGGAACGTCTCGACGAATGCGCCCTTATATTTCAAACATCCGATAACAGTTTGTCCACAAATATGTGGTAACATTATGAGTATCTCTGTATACAGTGTCGACCACGTGAGTTTAGACAGAGCTATAAATCTCTCACGTTATCATGATCACTAAGCTTAGTGGATATTGGGCAGACAGCTTTGTTTTACTATGACGAAGTAATACTGTAGCCAGAGAGGACACAGTAATATTATCATCGCTATCACGTGATTTTCGTACACCAACAAGATCGCCATATTTGTAGGACACTAAACTCGGAAGAAAGAGAGACAGCGTGACGGAAAAAAAGGGCATAAATGCAGCATGAATGAACGCAACATATTATCTCCAAGACAGTAGTCACTGAGCTTTTTTTTTTTTTCGTCTGCTTTCTCTTTTTCTTGTACTACAAAGAAATGGGCGTCTTACTCTTAGATGGCAGTTAGGACTCCAGTGTTAAAATACCTCCATGCCCGAAACTAGACTTTTAACATCTGCCTCTGAATGCTACAGAATAATAATATACTGTGATACACAATTATGTGAATTGCAATGCAGGCCTCGTGAGCATAGCCAAAGGCGGATTTAGGGTCCATGGGGCTCTGGGCAGGAGAAAGGTGCAATGGACAAAGGCCGGTCTATTTTGCTGGACTGTCGCCTTCTTTACACTGGACTTCTCTATCCCAACCTCCGCAATCAACTCCCTTCAACTATTTGACCAAGCCTAAAACCTACACCTACCCAACCACGAAATCCTTTGATAAATACACTGCATAATATTACGCATGCCGCGTACCTGCAAGTACAAAGAGCTCTCCCTTCAAGAGGCAAATTATTATGTTCTGTGTATATACTGGAAGTCCTTGTGTTATACCGAGGGAAGTTTGTAAGGTAGAAAATCCCGAAGGACCATCTTTCAGTTGTGAAAACGGCGAGAAATTCTCGCCAAAAACCGAGACTTGTTTTGACACAGAATTAACACAATGAAAGGGTTGAATAATACAGGTGGAAACTGGATGTCCTGTCTGTATAATAAACATACCACTTGAATCTAAGTATCGTGTCTGCCGATCGTGATTCAGTATGTTCTTGTACGTAATTTCGTCATTTAAGAGAAACAATGCATGTCTACAGAGTACAGACACGCCTGTGCAGTAAGTGGCTGAGATCAGTGCGTCTCAGTTGATACACACAGAATGTAAGAATAGTGTATACAAGAGAGCAAGCTCACGAACACACAGACATTCACATCGCACACTGCTGATTTTATATGACAACAGAGATAGCTCAGTGTATTTAGCCATCTCCTCAAACAGACCTACATGTATCTGGCTCCCAAATCTCAAAACGCTGATAAGATTAACCATAATGTGGCCAACATGATGCTGTAGCTCATAAACGGACGGCGACAACTATCTGACCCGTCTGGGGGACGCCTAAGGACATTCGATGAAGACGGACTACAAGATGGACGTCACAGATTGGCCAAATATAGAAGCCGTCTGTAAATATTACGTACCGCTCCAGAGCAAAGGTGTAACTGCAGTGCTGCTGTCTTTCTTACTTACAAATGATATCATTACTGAGGTATGTATTAAAGAAGCCGCTTTCAAACACAGCCTCTTAACCAGGTATTGCAGAGGACCAGCCCATACTTTCGAAATAAGAGGTTTTCGAGTAGGTGAGTAAAATGTGTTTTACAGTATTCACCGTGACGGACTCGAACCCTACGCATTGCAATATAAGCAAATTTGTATGAGTGCATGAATTTCAAGGTCGTGATGACCAATATCTATATGATTCACAACATGATAGCAGACACATGCATTGTCCCCCCACCCCACTCCCTCCCCCCCTCAAAAAAAAAAATTATAGACTGCTTTGCCATCCTAAAAATGAGCGCGATCCAATGACGTCAGCCAGGAAGAGGTCAGACAAGTCTATATCACAGAGCAAAGAGAGATCGAGCAAAGAGAATGGCACTTGGCAGATCGAATGAATTACTCAATGGTAATCAAAGAGGAAATATAAGTGGATGCGGAAGAGGTTTGGGGGGGG
>JAWQUT010000070.1:359996-371079 GCA_033807755.1 Ellobium chinense
TTTAGTTGATCAGATATTTCACATGCATTGAAATACACCTGTAGAAACACAATAATGAAGCTCATGACGATGACGGCCATAAACAATGAGAACAGACTGATGATCTGGAAGTGATCAAGTGCGACAATATCAATCAATCACCCATGTGGAATTCATTACACCTATCACCTACACAAAGTTGTCAACACTCCCATGTACTGTAAGATATAGACTATCCCAAAAGAGACGTTACAGTTCAATGAAATGCCTTTAACAACAACTGGGTTGTCTATATATACAGTGTAATAAATCAAATGAACGTTCCCAAACAAGGGTAATTACTAACATTTAAATCAAACAGTATACACCGCATCAAATCAGCACAATACTAGGATCCACATCCTTATACAACAGAACCTCGATACAAAATATGCCCTGGACCCTCATTACCGAGGTATACTTAATATTGAAGTCCTCCAGAATAATGAATTGTTAAAATAAAAATTGTTCGTTGCATGTGAAATTCATACTTAATTAACAACGTATAGTCATTAAATGAGTATTTTAATATCGAGGTTCCACTATAATACATATCACTATATATCAGACTGTACTTACACCATAGTAAATCAACCGAATGCTCTCCAACACAATTCCCCTTCCAGGATCTAGATTAGACGGCGCGGCGGCGCTCAGCACTGTGGTTCCTTTTCCTTTGTTTCCTCTCCTTGGCTGCGCGTTCAGTTCAGTTCACCCCTGTACACTACACTCCCAATTCCCAGCTGATGAAATGGCTCTTCACTATCCGAAAAGCGCGACAACTTCAACAGTAAGTAATTAAAATTTTCCTCAGCTAATATCCCTGAGTATGCATTCGTCCAACTGATGAAATCGATTTAAAGTCTTTCCCTCGATCAGCCACAAAGCAAAAAAAAAAAAATCAACTGCTGTACCAAACAGTCCAGGCGTCCTCTCAGCGAAAGCTGTGGCCTACACTATCAAAATGATGAAATGACTCCTGATGGCTGCACCAGTCACCGAAAAGCTCTCCTGTACCGGCCACTGACACTGACCAGCCACACATACAGCCATACATAAAAACCAACGGCCCCTATGCCTCGCCTGTCAGTCACTCCTTTTCCTGACCCTGGGGGCAGGGAAGCCTAGTATAGCAACGGACACAACCCCGTGGAGAGGTGACGCCAAATCTAATCATCAAAATTCAGTGGACTAGGCGATAAACCTTTCGATTCTTCCGAATAAAAAGTGAGCTAGCTGGTACAATACTTTAATGTGGTAATGTACTACTTTCGCTGTCATGATTCCATTCAAAATGAAGTATTAGGTAGCGTGGGTTACCTTGGTTTTCAGTTGCCAAAAGCCCTTTCGTGTTCTATCTGGCTATGCTTGACTGGTAATGTTATGCTGGGTTACACCGTATTCGTTTACAAATTGGCTTAGGAATCTCACAGGGCCCAAGGGCGAGGAAAGAGTGTGCGAAAGGCCTTGGAGGGTGAGGAAAATGCAAGCACGCATGAGAAAGAGAGGAATGAGAACTATAGGCCTATATTGCAGGATGAAGAGAGGAAAGTGTTGCAAAGTGACACGAGTTAACAATGCACTAAGGAGCGATCGAAGGGGCGATAATTAACGTTTGTGGTATCAAAGTTTAAGAAAGTCAGTGACCTAATAAGCACACTGTTTCGATACTGGTATGAGATGAAATGACAGCCAATCATTACGAGATTGGGGAGGGGGGCGAGGGAAATAAGCCCAGTGCTTGGCTATACTGAGCAATCTGTGAGCTTAGGCTTCAAGTATAGGCACCTCTAATTAAACTACCGTGTTGGTATGCTTGAGTTACAAGTCATCACTGAGAGATCACACCCAATGACAGTTCGGAAAAAAAAGCAGATTGTTTGCTCGGCTCATGCAGAGAACATTAATTTGAACCTGGTGCCGATATCCTGTGTTTATAAAAGTGGTCTTAATAATCCTTTCTCTACTCTTCTGCTGGAGTGGGTCGTAGATAAACCAGATTTTTTGGACGGTTTGAGAAATCTACTGCCTGTATTTTAGTCAGGTAGAAACAGCAAAATATCACCTAGCCTACTGTTTTTGACTATTTTTTGAGTAAATTCTATCGCCCTCCGCTGAACAGCTTTCTCAATCTCATGGCATATAAGGCGATCGTTTGTGACATGGACATTGGATATCCCGTTCCCTGTAGCGCGCTGTCTGTCTCAACAGTCATGTCGGTCATGCACTGTGAATTCGTATCTGATTCTCTGAGCCATGCTGATCTCCTTCGTAGAATGGGGAGTTGTCTAGTATTACTAAAAAAACACAATGAATTCGCCACAGAATGCTTGTTTCATTCATCATTTGAAGATGAATGCCATGGCCTAAAGAGGATGACTCACACACTATTTAAGCTTTCTCATGGTCAACAACTAGCATCTCACGAGCACAAATGCAACCGTCCTTGATATTTGAAAAACCGATACCAGACAATGATGTCAGGGTCGTGTAAATTCCACAGCATTAAAACTTGACAACCTAAGCCTAGTGATTAGGACAGCCGTTACTTTCCATGCCTACAAAATCACAGGTCTGTAGAGCTTGAACGTTAAATAAGCAGCTAGAGTTACCGAGGATGTAAGCAGAAGTGAAATATCTCAACACGTGGTTAAAAAAGGAGAAAGATATTCAACGCAAAGAGCAAAGCTTGCTGAATGATACCTCCATTACTGTGTAATACTGCTTAACTCTATGTAACTGGATTCGGTAGACACTCGAGAGAGAGAAAGAGAAAGACAGAGACAGACAGACAGACAGACAGAGAGAGAGAGAGAGAGAGAGAAAGAAAGAGAGAGAGAGAGAGAGAGAGAGAGAGTTATTTTGAGAAAGCTTATGACATACATTAGGACTTTACAAACTTTAAGTCTAAAAGACTAGATCTGTTTGGTCAGTACAATTTTAAGCAGATAATAAGGGACTCGCAACCAGATCACTAGAACAAGCATGGGAGGCTTTCGAGTATACAAAATCTAAGGTCGTGAGATTTTACACCACCATCTGATCTACTACCGGATGAGAATCGTCCGCCAAAGCAAACTAATACTCAGTTTTTTAGCAGTTGTGTGTGCACTTGTTCCTGTTGATCCTCAACTCCTTTCGTGGTCAGTGTATGAGAGGAGAAAAACAAAATGTAGGGTCTGTACTCTGTAGGTCAAAGGTAAAGTACTGGTCATCCGTCATGAATATTCCCCAGATTTATTGTTATTTGAAAGACGGTGAAAGAACAAAGGGGGTCTCAGTATCCAGGTTCACTTCTATAAGAAATAAGAGACTCGCAAACTGACAAGTCGAGATGGAATAAATTTCCTCCCTGGACCTCGACGACTTCAGAGGCGTAGGTTGTGGCCCGAAAAGGGAGAGCAGGCTGATTTGTTCGTTTTGCTTTTACTTGCCCTAATGCAGTAAACAATGGTTAAAACAAAATCCGCGAGACCACAGACTTATGTTCGGTTTAACCAGAGTTTCGGTTTAGACAGAGAAACCTATAAAATGGAAAACAACTGGCAGTTCTTGTTTTCCTTTCGTTTTGGAGGCACTATCCATTTAAAACTGTTTTCGTTTTCACCGTTGTCATCTGGATAATTTCTCTGGCTATGGGGTAAACTACACCGGTACCATCCCTCTGGCCAAGATATTTCCCTTTCCCCGCTTTGGTGGAGGGAGGGGGGGGGGCTGAACTTTGTCTTTGCCTACTGATTATCACACAGTGAAATTCTTCGGGTTCTTTCTCCAACACGCACTGCATGAACATGAAATATACAACGATCCCATATCTCAGTAGACAGGCTAATACAGGTCCAGTGTATTTATAGATATATTGAGGCAGTTTTGTCATCTACTGGAGGCACTAATGAGATTGACTTCACTTTAAACGTGACGTGGGTTTTATTTAGCAACGTTACCGCTCTTCAACTGGATTTATGAGGCAATATTAATTACAGCGGCCATTTTAAATTACTGCTTTACGTTTGCGAGTGACATGATGGAGAGCTGTAAGGTACCCTAAGGCAGAGGTTGTGTTAAAGAACCAAATCAAACCGGTACTGGTTGGTGTGGCAGACTGAGGATAACAATGTGTGGTGTATTCGTTTCCAATGGCTCAAATTAACATAAAGTGACAAAAGGCAAACCGTTCCTACAGAAAATATATCCACTGCTATAGCCTATATTTTGGGCTTCCCCCTTACCTCCCCCTCCCCCAGCCTCTTAGCACAGCAAACCACGAGCAGGTGGATAAAGGGAAGAGTTAAGAGAGTGAAGTATGTTTGTCGTTAATTCAATCCACTAAATCCTGCAAGTTTATATAAATGTATCTCTCTCAGCATGCGTTGCACTGTGCAAGATGTAGCTTCGGTTGCTTTTGTATTTTTTGTTCACTTACTGCTTTTTCTTCATTTGGTTGCATGCCTGCAACTTTATCCCTATCCTCTATTGACTCCTAGCATTGTGCATGAGAGCATGTGCATTGATACCGCTATAAGAAATTTCCAAACGAAAACTGGATTCTCAACTCTTGCATATAGATCTCTTCCAGACCTTTTTCTATAATCCTGGCAATATAGAATCTATTGTATGAATATTTGCTTAGGTTCCTTGCAAGCCGGAATCAACTTTTGACATGCACTGCTCGTTTTCCATTACGTAAAACTCATGGTATACTGGTGTATGTACATAAATTTTAATCTGTTGCAAGGATTTTACCGAGGCGTGGCCATGCATCATAAAGCTGACACAGCAGCAGCCATTTTATCCGTAAGCTCATCATGAAAAAAAAATTCCATGGGGAGTACAAGGGCATGGGTGATATGGAGTGGCACCGTTCAATCAGATAGACAGAATAGTCAGTAAAACCACTACAAGCAGTCAGGGACACACACATAAATGAGAGCTTGCGCATGAATAATAGGATCTCTTACCATCGTAAGAATTACATATACTCTGCATGCTGAACACTACTAGGAGTGCTTTCAGCACCAGTATACTAATGTAGTTGTTGGATGGTAATGCCGTTATTGCGCAAGCTCTCAATCGTCGTCAGTCCTGACGTATAACGTTGCATTCCACAGGCTAGGTTAATTGCGAAGTTTGGTATTCATCTCTTGTTCAGAATGCTAGACCAGTTCTAATGCCATTATCAGAATCCAGATAAACTCAACTTTTCAGCACGTAACAACTTTATGAGGAATAGGGTTTCTTTCTGGGTGACAATAAAAGATGCACATAATCTCGTTTTTCTTCAAATTTCGCCGCTGTGGAATACGATGTTTTACGTCAACACGAATGCTGTAGGCATAGATGGGAAGACAATTATTGTTTTGGGCGAATTCCTTTCAATTAAAAATATCGCTTGCATTGCACTGTTGCTTGTTTTTGTGTGTGTTCTTCAGAAGTTTGTCTTCTTTAGTCATAAATATGCTTAAGCAAACAATAACGCACTTAAATCCTCTAGCCGTCACCTTTACACGTTCTTATATTTTCTTTTCTTCGCCTGCTTATCGATCTTCCGAAGCGACCGAAAAGTAAAATCGACCCAAAACTTGAGTGTGCCATGCACGTATACGGCCAGGAGATCTACGACCACCGACCTTATTTTTATATTGATAGCAGTATCGAAGCCCACCTGTACCCGCTCACAATAGACAAGCCTTATCTTAATTACAGCAATAGGGTCTTATATATAACCCGCCTCACGTAATGGTGTGTGCAGAGACTAAAATAAATAGCTTATGCCTGGCGATCACGGTACTGAGCTTGCAAGTCAAGCATCTGTATTCAAAAATACTTTTTTTTTTTTNGGGGGGGGGGGGGGCATGTGACCTAAAGGAACTAAATCTGATGAATATTATCTGGCATTTGTGTACGAGTAATTCGACATCCTTGATACTCTTGACCTTAATTTCATGTTGGCATTTAGTGCCGTAGAGACATATTTAAGCAGCCTTCTTTCTGTCTTGCCTTGTTACTTGTTGATGATTCAGTAAGATTTAGCCTGTGAAGTCGACCTTACAATTTTTTTTTTTAAATGAAGAAAGCTAGCCTGGTAACCAGTGCCAGAAAGATCAATGAGCCACTTGTGTCAATAGACCCTCCTTACGATCGCTGTTGTCGCTGCCTCTGATTAAATAATGATGTCATCGAGATTTGCCGTCAATTTCTATGTGTGTGTGTGTGTTGTTTTTTTTATTACACCAATCACCTATACAGCCATATACATGTATTGTCCTTTTTCTCCTAATTAAATATTCAACAGCCTCACTTATGAGTGAGGGCAATATTTCCGCAAGATAACTGGAGTTCGTTCTAGAACGTGAGATCTTGTTCCAGCCATGGCGATTAACAATGTGTAATTATCATTATACATTTCACTGTTCACTTCTTATGAGGATGTGCACGCCACTGCACGGGCCAACCAGGAGCAGTACCTAAAAAAGTACCTTAAAATTGACACATCCTAAGGGACAAGGCAGCTAAACAGCGAAAGTTTACTTCTTTCAACCGTAAAATCCAGGATCCTGCTCTTTTTACTGCTACTGCTAAGCCTACACTATAAGTACTAAGTCCAAAACCAGCACTTTGTCCATTCCGTAACGAACTACGCAATGAGTCATGTATCGCTGACGGCAAGACGAATAGCCGTGACTGTGCAATAACAGACATGGACGCTATTTACACGTAACGCCATGTGGAAACAGTTCGGCGTTGCGTCATAAGAATGTTTACGCTTCAGCTTAGATGACGACGTAGACATTATTACGGGTGACTACCTCAGGTGTTGGACTATAACCACCATGGCAAGGGCTAGTCAAAACTACTCACTGTCGACGTTGTTCTTGGATAAAGATTAAAAGTGGATGGCCCAACAGACTATCAAACGAAAAGAACCCTGCCTAAAGCCAGCAAAGGTGACCGAGAGGTACAGCACTGGTCTCCTGTGCGAAGGGTTCCAGGTTCGAATCTTGGTGGCGGGGGAGTGAAGGTGACCAAAGATAAAGAAGAGACAGTATCATAAACTCTTCAAAATAACTTATCAAACTGTACTCCCCTGGCGAGTACTCTATAAGTACAGTATTCTGACTCTGACAAAGTATGTATCCCCCTACCAAAACCATATACTGTACTGTAATTAAAAGTTCTGGCAAATGACGTTGTTTTCCAGTTGCCCAAAGTGGTATGCCACATCTATCGCCCGTGATAGTTTTGTGCGACTCCCTTCTAAGTTTCGCAAATGAACTTACTGCATGTTAAGGTCAGCTGCGAAAGCGCTATGTGGCGCTCTAGATTTCATACTTACATTGATAGTGGTTACCAAAATAATAACTCCAGACAATTAGTTCACAAAAAGCCGAAAAACCAGGTACTGGAAAGGTGGTAACCAGACTGCGAAGCAATTTTATATTCAGTCTCACACAGTCAACTAGTGTTCGTGTTCTGTTATCATTCTAAATCAAACCTATACTGGCATTCTGGCATATCCACATGCACTGTGTCTGTTCTTATCACAGTGCCTAAAGTGTATTATCCAATCCATTTTTTGTCAGGCGTATTTAATATTAAAATCGTCGACTCGTATTATTGATCTGCTGGTATGCCTGAACAATAGACTTAAAGATTTTTCAGCGTTGTGTATAGTTTATACCAGATTGTACACAGATTAACACATTATTATTGATTTGGGTGCAGAAGTGTTGAACAGCATAGCACATATTAGACAGTAAAGGTGAAAACGAAAACGGTTAAACCGAATGTATCGTTAAACCGAAAGGAAACAAGAAACCCCGTTTATTTTCCTCTTTTTAGGCTTCTCTGTCTAAATCGAAACTCTTTTTAAACCGAACATAAGTCTTCGGTCCCGCGAGTTTCGTTTTAATCGTTCTTTTCATGTTTCCCTTTACACACCTAAAATAGTACTGGCAACCAAGTGAGAGTGACCACAGGTAAATATTGTGAGTGATATTTATTTATTTGTCACCACCTTCCCTCGGCCGTTCTATCACCCCAGACCTTCAAACTAACAGCCGCATTTACAATGTCAAATTGTACAGGAAATACAATCAGGTTACATGACATTATCGAACTTACTCCCGCGATTATTCTGTATCCCCCTAACCATTTGACCCAGCTACCTACCCGCAGGTAAAAACAGCATGAGATCTCTATCAATAAGAGCCACATGCTCTCATATCCATGTTTTATATAAAAGGTATGTGCTGGTGTTTGTGGATGATTTCCATCTGGGTGATATGATCGGCGTGAGTACACAAAGCTGACAAGTGTTAGAAAGTGCGGCTCATGACTAGGCCATCTTCTTCACAACAGCAACTGAATGTTTAAAAAAAAAAGATCAATATTATAAAGCGTTTTAGTATGAAAGCCTAAACATGATATTCAACCACTAAATCAGTGCATGGTGACCCTAAGTGCTCTATGAAGCACTGAATTAAGAGAATAAACAGTTTTTTCAAACCCTTTTTTAAGTAGAGATAAAACAACATGACTATGTTTCGACAAAGACATCCGTTTTAAAAATCAACACAATATTCAGAAATACAATCATAGGAGAAGATGGACTAGTTTGGCGTTATCTTTAGCGTAAACAGACTTTTTTCCCTTGATGATTTACTGTAGTTTATTTGCTTTAATTTTTGTACTGGTCGTTTTCCTAACGTGTATGTGTTGCCAAAAAAAAAAAAAACCCCAACATGTTTTACCCAACATGTTTTGCCCAACAATCCAATAGTTTGTTTAGTCGCTCTGTGATGGTGAAGACTGCATTACTCTCTTATTTTTTTTCTATCATTTTACGGCAGCCCTCGCAGTCCGTGCACATACTGTCAACTGTACAGAAGATGCTTGTCCCTTCAAGAGTTTGATTTCACTCAGTCTTAAATCTTAAGCTATAAATCAAATTTCATTATATAATGAGCACACAACATAGTAATTTATATGACTATAAATGATGAATCATCAACGTCTAATCTGCCGACTACGTACCCTTCCCCCTGTTTTATTTCAACCATTGCATTCCTAAACCAAATTATATGCACTCATTTGGACGTTTTTAACTGAATCGCCTACCTCTTTGTTTAGTTTATCAAAGGCATTCAGTACCTGTTCGGAAATCTAAATCACGAGTCAGTTTGACTCTAAGATTGTTCTATCTTCGACTGGCAACGAGAATCAAACCCTGTAATACCTGGTTGAACCGTTATTCACCTTTAGCCTTAACGTTGTGGGAACATTCTTTGGTGGTAGTGGTGGTTGTATGTTATGGGCAAGGTGGTTGTAACTACAGTGCCGGTACTATGCAGCCTGGATTTCTGATGTTGACTGTTACTGTTGTTACTGGTATTTGTTGCTTTAAATCATGCAGAGAGTCATATACCGCGTACAATGGGTAGACAAAAAAGAAATCTCACATACGTACGTATTTCCAAGAATCTAATGAAGACAACAAGAAAACATGCATGGACGTATGATATTTAAATAGTGACCTTTATGAGCTTCATCCAGACTATGGGAAACACATCGTTTAGATCATGCCAATGTGGGTAATCAATGACATGCCAAAAGCATTACGTGTGTACCTTGATCTCCAAATGGACTGTATTAAATATGAAGTTCTGGCGGTGTTTCGTTTTAGTTTAATGTCAGGTCTTGTATTGCGTGTTATGATGGCGCCACGGGAGTAGAGTGACCGTACAGCTTGTGCGGCGTTCCCATAATCTGAAGACTGCCATGTCTGAGGGTTGAGTGCTAGGCTCAGGGTCGGGCGACTTATGTACTCGTAAAAGACACTTAGCTCAGATCATCACTCCACTCAGATGTAAGTCAGTACCTGGGTTTAGCGCTGGACTGCTGCACAACGGCGACTAGCAATGACATTCTGATGCATCCCCCCCNCCCCAACATTGTGTTTTTCTAATGTATTACAAGTAATGTGTTCTACGTCTATTTCTCTCATGAATGAGATGCGTAACACTGCAAGGCATTGTGAAACAGTTACGGGGTAAATAAATGTCCTATATTTATGTCACTTCATATACCAAAGTTCGATACATGCAAGCTCGAGTAGTTTTTATCACCGGGGCAAAGTTCATCATCTCAATCTGATAAACAATGAACACAAAAAGTGACGAACATCTCAAAGTGACACATTCGTTCTTTCCTGCTTTAGCTCCAGTGTTTGTACCTGTCGGAAGCATTCCATATCGCATTTCAAATGCGCAAAGGTTTCTTTGACAAAAAAGTGTAACATTTACGTCGATTTTTTTTCTAGAGTTGATGTAGTTTATCTTTCTCCAATCTTTCTCAGAGAAAAGAGGAATATTAACTTCCGTTGCTTCTTCTTCTTCTCCTCTCTCTCTTCCATCCCTCTCCCCTTCCCTATCTTTCTCGCTCGCTCTCTTTTCTGAATTAAACTTCAGTCGAAGAAATCAATTTTCTTTTCACTGCCTCTCTTATCTCTTTACTTTGTTGAATATGGAGACGAAAGATGCAAAATAGGCGTGGTGACACAAAAGAGATATCAAAGTCAAATTGATGACCACGAGTTCCCACAGAGTAGCATCTGCAATGGCGATTAACCATTGTGAATATGCAAGCTTCAAACAATCTAGTTAGCTTGGTTCATACGTTGTTCTCCAAGAAACCCTTGCACTACATACGAGATGATATTCTTCTTCACCTGGTTTTTACTTTCTGCCACACCACCTGGGGCAACCTACTGGCTGCTTCTACTTCTCATTCCAGACTCCCAGGTTCAACGAATGCCGACCACTCTAAACAGAAACAACAACAGCAACAACGGGAAGGGTGAGACTGTCTCCCACTTCATGGCTATGAATAGCGTAGGAAGTTAGAATAAACCTGCGCGTTGGTTAAAAAAAAAAAAGGTGCTCTCCTCTTTCCCCCTTTCCACAAATACTTTTACGTTCCAGCTGCATCCCATGCCTGATATATTTCTACTAGTATATGGGGGCATCCCTTAACAATCACTATTCTCTCTCTCTTTCCCTGCCCTCCC
>JAWQUT010000070.1:384077-404957 GCA_033807755.1 Ellobium chinense
GAGCAGAATGAAACGCACTATTACCAGCGGGCTTTACCGCTTGCAGGTGGTTGCCATCGGTCCTAACATGCATGGGGAATCTCAAAATAAGGTGCGAGACCAACCGGTCGTCACATGTTGTACACAGTGCAAAGCATTGTATTTCTCGCTCAG
Organism: Ellobium chinense; assembly: GCA_033807755.1. Classification (NCBI taxonomy): domain Eukaryota; kingdom Metazoa; phylum Mollusca; class Gastropoda; order Ellobiida; family Ellobiidae; genus Ellobium; species Ellobium chinense. Next base: position 384,231 of record JAWQUT010000070.1, read on the forward strand.
AAACTAACGGCACATAGATAGGAATGGGCGGGAAGATACTGGTATCAAATCACGGCGAAACTAGCATGGGACAGTGATCGATCAGGCATAATATTGTACGATGTATGAGGCAATCGAACTTTCAGTTCAAAGATAATAGATGACGTATGCAATGTTTCAGATCTAGCTGTTAACATACTCAGTTTCGACTCAGGGTATGAATTTGGATAGACTTCGACGCAAATGTAGTAGTTACCTTTTTATTTCTCTAAATATTCTTTTATTCCCTATTGGCTTCAGCTGCAAATTGAAAGCCCAATCATCCGATAAAAGACCGGGATTTCACTCTTGTGTTCTTGCTGTTTGACGTAGTTCGTTGCTCTTAAGATTAAATAATATGAACTGATGAAGAACATCTAAATATACATTAAAAAAAGAAATATTAGAACTTGGCAATGAAATTTACTGCAAATATACACCACACCCAGAAACTCTCTGCCCTCTTCACCTGTAATCTCCCTATCCCCTGCCCCCCTCTCCTTTACCCCGCCTTTGTCCTTTTCGTGTAAGCACTAAATTAAGCACTGATACTGTGGCATCAAAATCGTTACCTGGCAATGAAATGGAACCCATTTTAGTACATCAGTGGAATCCTACTGACAACTATTAATACGCATGCATTTTCTCTCTGTTCCCCTCCCCTCTGGGGCAAACCTTCACGTGTGGCAAGGTACCTAGCACCTAAATCTCTTAGGGGGAAAAAGAAAGTGCATCTGTCTTTTTTTTTTTTCATATTGTTAGTCTATCTCTTTCCTTGCTCTGTAACTTTAGAAGAGGTGTTCGGTTCACTTCACGCTGCCCATATTAATTTTTGCCTGCCTCTAAATAATATGCTTTCGATTAATTGACAGGGCGTGCCTTTCAATAGCAGGCTCTCCCGTAATGAAAACAACAAAAAAAAGAGCAATTAAGCTTTGCCGTACTGTCTAGAGATTAAAATGGCACAAAAGACGCTGACATTGTCACCGCTTCCTACCTGGAGTGTTATATTAAAAGAGCGTATATCTCACCATTTTAATGCGGATTTACGGTCCTTTAATACACAGCTCCAACTATGTCCTTTGATAAAATAGACCATAATAAAAAATGTAACGAAAGAAAAGAGGACTGATAAAATACTTTTGTTTGGTATGGCTTAAAAAGACAACACATTCAGTCTGTCGTGTACAGATTGAACATGGGCTATAAGGATCTTGTGACATCCTCAACGCAGTTTTCCAATACATTATATGTATAAAAATAAAGAGTTCGTACAGTGTTTTCTCATCAATAACTACTGACACTCGTAAATCACTAAGTAAATGTGGGAGTGCTTATATAGGTAATTACACACGATTTATGTTTGCAGGTAGGGTGGACGATTCACACAATGACGTCAGAAGAAGCGGAAATTACTCATATAGAGAGGTTGTAATTTTGAAATTGAAAAAAAAAAATTGTAATACGGCTTGTCTTTGCCTCGCACGGATTTCGCCTCACAACTCGTTATTGACATAACAATGCACATCACATACGAGATTACTGTGAAATGCATAACAAATTCATTACTAGTTCTAATTTCTAGCTTCATGTTCTCGGCTAACGACGTAGAGTATTTTCTCGCGAATGTACTGTGGCCGAAATGAAATCCCGTAACATCGTTTTTATTTTTTTTTTAAAATTATCATTTAGATAATGTCAGAAGCGACGAAGGAGAGTGCGCAACCTACAGTATGCTGCTGTGCATACCTGCAACGGATTTGTTGTTGTACTTATTTGAAAGCTGCTGCTGCCTTTTTGCTCTTCTATCTGCCAATTCTTCCTTTTCCTCTTCTTCTCCTACTTCTTATTCTTGTCAATTGAATTGCTACAGAAAACAAAAGCAATATTGCTCTCCTGACTATAAAAGGCAAGTATTTTGCACATGGTGTGCATTACAGCACTGATAATGCGTGAATGTATGGTACCGGTTCACATTTTCTCAAAGATTAAAAATACTGCTATATTTTATTATTTATCTCATACTTTAGCAGTTTGAAAAACAGAGGACAGACGATGGTAAATTTGATAATGCAATCAATCCTTCGGTCTTGATAGAAGCTGCCGCCATAGACAAGTTGAGACTGGCTTTTCTAAGTAAGCAAAATCTTTCCTTCTAGGTTTTCGAGTTAATGTGAGAACGTATTATCAAGTTTGGAGCTACTATATGACCACTTAATAGAACACTTTTATTAGTTCATGCATTTTCTACTTTGAAACAGTGGTCATCCTTGAATAACTATTATGAAGTGTCAGAATTACGTTAATGGCCCTCGCCTGTATTTTTCCTTAATATCACGAACAGAACTGTAGGCTGATTAAGGAGGACAGATAAACGAATATCTTCTAGTCCCCTAAGAAGATGGTCGTAATGTAGATATGGTCTCAGACGAGGTTCTATTGTATCCAGTCATGATGACATACAGAAAGTGTAATTTGAATTTGCACGCACTGACTACAAGTAAGCCATTTATTTCATAATGTATGCAATCTCAGACCAGGTTCGATTATGATGACATACAAAGAGTGTAAATTTAATTTGCACGCACTGACAACAAGTAAGCCATTTATTTCATAATGTATGCAATCTGACAGCTCGTACTACAAGTACAGGTCATCAACCTATAAATCCTATCACACTGAGGAATTACCTCGGCTCTCACACCTAAGATTACATTCTGACATCTGATATGTCTCTTTCGATATAACGTCTAAACTTTGTCGTGTAAAGATGGTTTTCATAGAGCGCGTTATTGTCTGACATTTGAGACTTACGGCTCTAAAACTGGTACTTATGTCGTCTGAAGTGCAATATCTGAGAGATGCGACGCTGTAGAATAACATAAACATGTCAGTCATATGGTTGACAGTGTAATAGCCCCCTACTGTTCTTAAGCCAAAGATAAATACTGAAGGTCGTGATATAGATGGACGAGCGTACGGACAGTGTCCGCTGTTAAGCCGTTGCAACAGATATCTCAAATTTGTTTTTCTTCCCTACTCCGTAAAGATAAAACTTCTTTTTAGACTACCCTGAAGGCAATGTAGTTTACAATGCCATACGATATCATACATTTCATTCATAAAAATACACAGAGCTATGCAGCAGTGCACTTGAAAGATCATAATACAACATCACAAAATAAAATCTATAACACAGTCATTATTAGTGGCTACAGACCAACCTTCTGGTTCCCCTCCCTCCCTTTGACTCAAATACCAGATGCCCATTCACGACTGAGTCTAGTAGGGAAAATAGGAGTAAAGTGTCTTCCTAAAGACATGACAACGTAAACCGCTCGGCCCCGGAATCGAACCACAAGCCCAATACCTTACAGTCCTCAGCTTATGAGAACTACTCGCAAGCCGCACGATTATTCTGCCTCCTGGAGGGCAAAACGAAGCTTTGTTTCTTCCATGCCAGAATCAGGAGAATGGCGACTAACCCTACATCTGACATATCTCAAAGAATTAACTATGCTGTGCTGGAATAAAGGAAGATGGAAAAGAAAACGGATTTGCCCTTTTCATTTCAGGAAAAACCTGCCTATCCTTGCAACCGATGCAGGCTGGTCGGATCAATTTAAACAGAAATTAAAAAAAAAAAACAACCTGTTAAGACCATGCTCTAGCCTTTTCAGATAAAACAAGAATGCCCTTACATCCTCTCATCAGGTAGAACGTTAAAAATTTCGCCAGGATTTGTCAGTGGGTTGACCAAAAACAAAAAAAGCGCAAAACTTTGCTCTTACCAATTAAGGATATTGCGAGCACACAGTATTCTTACATCTGTGTGACATTGGGAATGTCACGACCGTATGAGCAGACAAAAATCCTTGAAATTAAGAAAACAAAACGCAGCCATCACATTCAAAAATTGGCATAGTTGTATTTTCATGTAAGAAAGACGCCACTGGTCATGGCAAATCATTTTAAATAAAAGAACAGGGCTTTTACACCTAAGTTGATTATCCATGTCGTTTGGTTCTTGGTGTAAAACAAAAGAAGTACTTAGAAAAATAGCTATTAATGACAAAATGTATCATGCGGCATTGTCTTCAATTGTAAACAGCATCATATTGCCTGAAAAATGAAACATCAGTGATGGTCCATCAATGTTCTCTTTGGTCCATATCTTCAATGGTCACTCTGAGAGAAAAGGAAAGAGTAAATCTAACATCTGTCCTCAATTTATGATTAGACTGTAAACAGTTCTGACATGAGGCAGAATTCCAATTAATGTCTTCTGTTTCTGTTAATATTTAATTTTGTCCATGCTAGTGAAAGGAATATCATCAACATCGGACAATTTGAGATGAGGCACGCGTTCACTGGTCTCCTTACAGGCCTTAACCGATGTCCTAGTTCTAACAAATACTGGGGGTCACAGGAGATAAAAACCATAAAAATTATCTTCAATTTAGATAAACAGGTAGGTAAGCAAATAAAAGCGGGTAAACTAGGCAGGCACTTGTGCAAGTTCTTCGGCATCGTTGTGGACTTTAGTGCTTATGACTATGGCTAGTACAGTCGACTCCGCTTTATCGCAACTCCTTCGAAGCTTGGAAGAAGTTGCGATTTAAAGGACTGCGATTATCGAGTGATTTGTATATGTGGGTGTATGTGTGTGTGTCTATAATATATATATAATATCCTGATATCTTAAGAATGTTGCGACAAAGCAGGCTGCGATTAAGTTCAGTCGACCACCTGGGTGGCAAATGTATATGTGGGCCTTCATAAAAATAAATGTTTAATTCTGCATTCTACATGGGTGGTAACAAAAGTGGAGTGAGAAAAAAAACAGCTCTGCATTAGCTACTATGGATGGATTTCAGCAGACAAAGCTGTAATCTGGAGAAAATGATTAAAATTTGAGGCTTGCGAATACGGCTTTGCTAGAGACGCCGAGGCAGCTTTGTACAGCAATAAGCTGTAAAAATGTGCTTCATTATACTTGGGTGATCTAAAGAAACTTGAAACAAAAGAATATAGTGGAGGAAGGCTTAGAAGTAGGCTATAATAAGAGGAACTCCCGGTGCTTGTGAATGGTTAATATCGTCATATCTAGTTTTCGGAAAGAGAATGGGTTGCGACATTGCTCCTCTGCACAGTGTTTGTCACAAAGAGAAAAAAGAAAAGGAACTAAAAATGACAGGCAATCTTCTGATCATGAATACCACTGACTTTAAATGGATACTTAATGAGGCCATGGCTGCCAGGCGTCTTGAAACGTTCGGATCGCAAGTCCACTTTATTTGGTCTCACCTTTTTGCTGCAAGGGCGCGTTCAAAAGCCTCATGGCTTTATAGCACGTTTTAGTGTAATAACGCACTCTTTACTCATAATTGTGCATGCTAATCGACGTCTGTTGGCAACTGTGACACACACTGACAAAGGTGACAAGTGTGAAGTTGTTGACACTGTGACGTTAATGGTCGTATAGGGCAATAATGAGATTGGTACAGATTATGTATTTGTTTCAAAGTCTAAGCAAACTATCTCCAAGCTGTTATCAGACGGAATGAGTGATACGTGTAGTATAGCAATGTTGTAACTTCACTCCAAATTTTCTCTGATACGAGATGTACCACCTAATTGAAGATAAGAAAGTCTTTATTATGTAATATCGTATCTAAGAGTCTCAAGATACGAGTCCTAAGTAAGTGCACTTATATAAAAGGCGTGCATGTTTGCACATAATGTAGGTAAGACAGCCAAGGTTCTGTGGCATTAATCACGTTGGCATACTCGTGTCGCAGAAAGGAAATCTCAGCTCCCAACACGCTTTATAGATTTACACATCTACATAAAGTAAAATGAAACTGGAACAACGAAAATGTATAGTCAGCAGATGAACTACCATTCCACAACATCTTCAACTGCACCCCCTACCCCACACCTTTCCTCCTCATCTCTCTGTCTCCCTCCTAGTAATCTCCCCGCTCCCATTATTTTCTCAGTGAACTAATTGCGTAATCAGAGAGCTGAGAAATTCCAACCGCAGCCTAAATATAGGATCACCAATCATTAGTAGATTTTGTTGCCGCTGTTGTCGTTTTTGTTTTTTTCAGTCTCGACCATTTTACAGGCGTGGTATTCATGATGGCGATCAGCCTGTTCTATCAACCACGTATCAAATGTAGGGTCGATAGTCTAAGTACATGTCTTGGAGAGCAGCTGGCTGGTATTGAAAAATGAATGTTATCCCTTAAGGTTTTTTAGGAGGAAGGGGGGGAAGATCTATATTACAGGCTTTCATTGGGCTGCATAGTACAAAGCTGCCAAGATCAGGGCTGCCCGAAGCATCAAATACTGTGTCCCGGTAACTCAAGATAAAGTTAAAGAATACTGTGGAGTCTAAAAGTTCGTCCAGCTCAAAAAAGAGAAAAGCTGAAATTTCATGAAGTCGGGTGCTTGACTTCAAAATCTGGACTTGCAATTTCATGGCAATTTATACCTCACTATTGTGCAAACGCATACAAAATAAAATCCGATTGCCGATTATATGTTACGTAGGGAAATCCATAAGCAAATGGATCTATACGTTCAGGCCAAACAATATTTGAGGGTCTGAAATACAATGCTCTATTGTCTAAAAATTCTTTGGCCCAGAGAGGCGAAGTTTTGAGCTGCGGGAGAGGTCTCGTGTGACCCAAAACAATGGCATGTCTGTTGCATGATATAAAAAGAAAATACCAGCCAAGTAATGAAAGGGCATTGTCTCTCTGGCAGAGGGTATTTTATTAAATGATTTGTCACGTCAGCTATGCAAGGACACGAATGCGGTCGCAACCAAGAACTGAAGACACTTCATGACCCCAACTATTAAGGCTGATGACATTAAAATAAGTCACACTTGTAAAGCGCTATAGATACTTCTTAAAAGTAACAAATGGTCTAAATGTGTGACAGTTGTTATTATTATTATTACAATTAATTTCTGAAATTTCTGAGCTTATCATAAATGATACCGAAGAGAAGTCCAGGGTTGTCCTTTTGATTTCGATCTTCTCTCCCCTAAAATCTACAAATGAATTTACATGCTAGAAAATACCTATCTCAGCTTTCTCTAGATTCGTCTATAATATTTAGTTCGTTAGGTTACTAAAGGTTAATACATCCAATGTACGTAGTCTACGTTCTTAACCTTGCCACACAATGCATGTTTCCTTTACAGATGAAATGAATCAACGATGCCCAGAAAATTACATTAAAACGCGGTCAGGTCATCCACAAAATTAACCGTGATTTTTTTTTTCTAGTAGACGACGACAATAAAGAACGGAACAAACAATACATTAGACACCGGTTAAAACGAAATCCACGGATTTATATTCGGGTAAACAGTTTCAGTTTAGGAACAGAGGCCTGAAAAGTGGACGTTACACGGAGCTTCTTGTTTTCTTTCGTGTTAGTGGTACTTTCGGTTTAAACGTTTCTAGTTTAAGTGTTGTCTGCCGTATTAAATTTCAATTTAGATTAGCGCACAATTACATACTTTACACACAATATAATCATTCCAATCTATGTATGGTAGCTTAATTCAGGAGGATACTGATGTTCACTCAATGCACAATGATTATAACGAAACATCACAGATGACTACTATAATAAGACCTTTCTGCAGTTATGGAGATAATGTGACAAGACGTGCCATTCAAGAAAAAAGAAAAAAAAAGGGAGGAGGTGGGGGTTAAAGCGAGGAATCAGTGACAAGGTATAATGATGGAGAGAGACACAAGAATGCAGACATCGCAGGGACATGTAAGCTTTAAGAGCACTATGTTAAAAGGTTTAACAACGAAACTGGATGAGGTGTGACAAGATCATTACCATGGATCTCAAGTCGCATGGGTCGGTGTATGGGCAATACGAAAAGGAAAGAGAGGATGTGTGGGAGGTGAGAGCTTTATCATAAGTTTAGTCAACTGCCTGGGTGGAAGTTGTGTGTGTGTGTGTGTGTGTGTGTGTGTGTGTGTGTGTGTGTGTGTGTGTGTGTGTGTGTGTGTGTGTGTGTGTGCGCGCGCGCGCATACACGTATAATTAAAGAGAGGAAGTGTAGGAAGTGAGAACCTTATCATGTATGTGTATGTGTGTGTGTTTTGTGTTTGGGTTAAACGCCCCTTTTCATATAGTAGTAGTATCGAGGCTTGCGATCTCGCCGACTCGCGCCACTCAGGTCACCGATAAATAGGTGCATTTTAAGCACCGACAAAAATATCCGAAGACAAATTTGTCGCTGTTAGGACTTTCGCACCGAGGGACATGCGTTCGACTTCTATCTACCTCTAGGCCATGCTTTGCCGGCAGGAGATTTTAGAAACCGGCAGCCAACTTAATAAGTCAGCCAGCTAGCAGGATTCGACTCAGGATTTTCATACCAAATGACAAGAGCTCTACCTCTCGGCCGCGCCCTGCCGGCAAGAAGCTACAAAAGCCGGCAGGCAAATTGAAATAGGCAGCCAGCTAGCAAGATTCGAACCCATGGTTTATCACATCAAGCGACAAGCCCTCTACGTCTCGGCTACCGCTTGTCTGCGGGCATAAGCCAACCAGCCAGACAGATAGATAAACAGGCCAGTGGTGGGTGTGGGGGGAACCATCACGGCACATTCCATGTCACGAACAAGGTCATCCATCATCAATTAATCCATCATGCATGTGCATGTACATACATAATATAAACATCAATAACTGCAGGCTTAAAGCCGTCAACCGCTGTACTTTCTGGTTAGAAATTCTAATGCAGAATAAATTATGGTCATTTTGCCGGAATTCTGTATTTTCTATTTATTGCTCTCACGCTTTTTATTGTTTTCCTCGCATATTCCTGCACATGCAGCAAAATTTAGTATTTCAAGAGATTGATGTGAACTACGTCTAGGTAATTGAATATCCAGTTACAGTCATTCAATACGATAATGGTATGTCTAACTTCGCAATTTTTCCTGAGCTTGATGTCTTGTTGACAAAGATATGAAAAGAAAAGGTAGGCCTTGACAGCTTATTAGAGTAGGAGACAAAGTATGCTGTATATAAACAGAAACCTGACTCAAAATTTCGAAGGCCATGCTTTCTTTTAATTAAATCAAAAAAAATTCTACACACACCGCATAACAATATAAGGCAGCAAAGTGATAAATGGGACTTTGAATTCATAGGCGCAAGAACCTGAATGACTGAGGAAAATGCATTATGATTAACCAGAACTCGTCTACATAAAATATGATCCTTTTGTCAAGTCACTAATCTGCACCAAGAGGTCGATTTATAGGTTTGGTATCTCCAAACGTGTTGACAGAATTGATAATGAAATCCCTTTCAATCTGTAGAGGGTCCGAAGTTTGTTCAGTGATATTAACTTTAAATACGTTGGTTTGAGTTCATCTATCTACAGTTTGCTTAACCTTCGATGACCTGTCACTCACACCTCTTATGTTGGTGAAGATTGCCGTCAGATCAGATTCGCAGAGGTTTCAATCATTCGTCTTGTGACCTTTTCATTGGTTCAGTTTGTTCACAGACAACAGAATCTAAATACGAAAAACTATTTTGGAACACCATTTACAGAAACAAGCATCAAATGGCCAAGCAGTTGAGAAAACAAAACGTTATATCTTCTCTGAACACAATATCAGCTTCTGAAACAAGAATAGTAAAAAGAAAAAGCTATATAATTCCATGTCACCCCTCCTTTCCCCCAAACACACATATCTTATCCCACTCTTTCCTCAATAAAAGTGCTGCTTTGCCCCAGACTCACATAATATCAACCCATATCATCCCCCTCCTTACAGATTTTATTTTTAAAACTTACATGGACAAAATCCATCTCATCTACTAAGTCAACTGCAGAAGGCCACTATCTAGCGTTTCTCCTACAGCCGTCCGACTAGTGTACTCCTCATCTCTACTTCATTCCATTCTCCCATGGACGCCGATCCTGATTTTCCACAGGCTATTTTCTAGTTCTCAAACACCAAAGACAAAAGTCCAGTTTATGCCACATAGACGCCGCATGGTCATCAGCGAAACACCAACGCCTATCTTTGTACATTTTGTATATCTCTCCAATAACACTCATTCTATTCACTTGCTTTCCATATCTGCTCTCCTCACTCTTCTCCCCTCATGTTTTGTTTTGTTTTACAGACAGACAGACAGACAGACAGACAGACAGACAGACAGACAGACAGACAGGCAGGCAGGCAGGCAGGCAGGCAGATCCACACATCCATGTATCAATAATCCTTTACAATGACCCCTTGATCTCATAAGCCGATACAAAAGTTTATCGAGCCTATCTGCTTAGATCCTCGCCATCTGCAATATCTCCCTCTCTCTCCTTCCATCCCAATTCCTCCCCCTCTTCTAATCTTTTTCGAAGTAATTAAAATTCTCTCATAATCCGATCAGCAAGGTCCCATCTAATCCCCAGCCAAACATCTCTCTCACCTATTTGCAGGCTGGACGACTGCACATCAGCCAAAGATAGGGAGATCTCTCTGTATGAGCTCATTTTGTGTTCCCAGGACCAGTATGACTAGTGCACAGGACAACGAGGGTAGGAGAGGAAGGAGAGACATACGTTTTCTGCTCTTCCCTTTCCTCACGAGCCCATCTGCTGACAATACCTAAGTGATGTTGGCTGACCAATAATGAATAATCTTCTTTCCTCTTAGTCCTATTGTTACGGAGCGGCCTCTCGCAGTGCCTAAGCACCCCTTTTTCAAATCTCATTCGGTCCTTTAAGATATTCAATCTGGTCGCTTACATTTAATCAAGATGAAAAATGTTTATCTTATTTAATGAGGACGGTACCGCCATACATACCAAAAATAGATGCTCAGTGTATGGGGGAACACCCTGACCCAAAATCCTAAACACCCGCATTTCTCTCACGCTAACCCCAACCAAACTTCTTTGTCCTCCTCAAAATTCTGGGTCAAACACATTTACCTGACCTATCTGCACAGCGTGGTGACGCGATCCCCTTCCACATTCAACTGATTCCTCTTTATTGCAATTCCTCCGAAGCATGGATAATGTGGCAATTCAGAGGAACTGCAATAATCCGGTAACTTTTATATGATGAACATGAGGAAACTATTAGAGTGTGATTAAACGAAAGTTGAGATCAAGCTGAGACGACTAATGAAATAAACTGCCATATTTTGCATCTACTGGTCCTTGACTCCTTGCCTCTCTCTGTATGACTTGTCTCAACTTAGGGGTGGTACAGTGGATCACCCTCGCCCTCAACTAAACCTCATTTCCACTCAACCTTTCCGTTTCCATACATCAAAATCCCTTCGGCACCCTTGCAATATTGCACCCACGCGTTTATCTTATCTACCAGAGAAGTGGACAAAACAACGTTGGCCAAACGAGGCCAAAATTGGTCTGATGTAGGATTAGCAGGTGCTTATCGCGGCTGCGTGATTTTTCTCCAATAAGCCAGACAGGATCCTGGCAAAGCTTTTGGGTCAACGCCGTTGGTCTAAGTTTATGCAAAAATAGGATAAGTAAGTTCAGATAGAAATTTTCACCAAAATAAAAACAAAACTGTACAAACTTGATCTAATCAGGGATTCTGTTTACTCTACGTATGAAACTTCCTTTCAAGATTTGAACTGATAAGGTAAACAAAGCAGAATGAACAGTAAAACAGACAAAATGAAGATTAATCACTGATGCAACTGAATGGCCCACAAGTGAAGAAAATGGCCCGATCTACATGCCTTGAATTCCCGCAGGAGAGCTATCTAATGATGAATAATGAGTATGCTAAGCCAGTCAAAATTGCGTGTACTGGTTTGATGTGTTCGGCCGNNNNTTAAACAGCAGTGGTTTTTACAAGGTCCTTTATGGACTGCAGGTTTTGCAAATGCCTTCCTTCCCACTTTGTTCTGAACATTGCCTCTCGCCCGTCCAAAGTTAAAAACGAGATGTGGTTGTAAGACAATAGCCGAGGTGAACTGCCCTTGCTAAGACTTTGGCATCTTTAGCCGAAGATCTATAGCAACGGCTCCAAAATCCCATGTTGTCTATGCTGACTACAGCCTCGACGACCTGTCATCAATCATAGCTACCACTAAAGTGACAGTATCATCCAAACTTCACTTGAAACAATAAAAGTTACATGAAGTTCCCTGGCAAACATTGCTAAGCCCATGACATAACGTATACCATAAAGCAGCTCTATATCACGTCGACCATGTGCAAATTTACCTTCTGCCAAGTGAATGCCATAGACCTATCGTGTCAGATAATGTCGCGTCCTATATTATCAGGGTCGTGTGCAAACAACAGCCTGAAATCCTGTTCGACCTTTGATAAAAGTTCAGTGTCTTTTCGCAGTTCGCTAATCCCTTCCTGTGCGTACACGCACACACGGGCGCACATACAGACTCCCAATTTGTATACACCTTCAAGACATTTTAGTGCCGCTAATCTTGCTACAATTTTTTTTTCTATTTTGTGAAATTTCTGCCTGTTTTGCCCATTCAAGATATATCACACTCCCCTTCCATAACTGTAACTCTCCTTTACCTATCTCCACTTCTTTTGCAAAATAATAATAAAAAAAATAAAAAATTCACTTCCCATTACCTCCTCTGTCTTCCAGAAGACAAAAGGCTGAAAGTGCGTTCCGCGAAGAATTATTTTATTGTTCATTGTCGAACCGAGCGAGTACTCGTTTCAATTTAAGGATTACAGGCGAAAGAAAGAGGATCTCTAGATATTGTTGGACTCTTTTTAGAGTGCTTCCTCTTGCCTTAATTCCCCGGCCCTTTGGAGAGTCATAGGATTATACCAACTGGACATACACACTGAGGTGCCGATATGTCTTCCAACTTGTCACCCACCTTAATAGAAGACAAGCCCACATTCCAGACTTTGGCCTACGCTAAAATAAGCCAATTAACCTTGACAACGGACCACAGCTTGTGCGTGCAGGTTCGTGAGTGTGTGTGTCCGGTAACCATGCACCCTTCTATGACAATATTCACGAAACGACAATTTAACTATTCACGTGCTTATTTTCATTACTTAGCGGAATTGCATTATTCAGAATTTCCCCGTGTCTTTGACTTAATACAGACTAGTTCCTTTCCTAACACGTATATCATTACAAGACGCGTCTCTGCCTCTTTGTGTTAAGACATCACACTGAGACACACGCACAGATGGCAACATGGACGAAGCTGTAACAAGGAAGGTTGAACTTTCAAACACAAGAAGAAGGGAGGGAGGAACACAACTGTACAAATCTTGCGCCATTTAGAGCAAACATCGCGTGTCCACAACCAAGGCCAAGGGTCAACAAGTTGTGGCAAGGATGTGCCAAGAATGTCCCAAAATTTCACATGCCCGACGAAAAAATGAATAGTGTATTTTGATAGAATGTTCCCCGCTAATAGTATCATCCTCATCAGCTGCTGAAAACTATCAAAAGCTGATCAAAGAATACTACGTTCAAGTCAATAGGCAGTAAGATTCTCCATGCCTCTCCATTACTTTGGGGCAGGATTGTATCACTACTACTGATGCACGACCAGTTTGGCCCTGTTATTGTGTCTCGAACTCCTCCATTACCGTTATTGCCGCAGTAAATGGAGACTAAACTATTTACTGCAGAATCCATAATATTATACTAACTATATATCTACCTAAAATCTGTAAGAAATACCGGTCTATTCTGGAGAATGTACGCATGCACGCACACACACACACACATACACACACACACACACAACACACACACACCACCACCACCACCACCACCACCACCACACACACATACTCTTCGTTTTCTTGATATGGAGAGGCCCAACCGCTAGCTCACAGTCCAAACTATGGCTCTCCATGGTGAAACATTGATCGATAAGTTCTGTCAAACTCGGATTCTCGCGTTATATATTATGATGAAACACGTAACCACACATTAGAGTATATGCCCTTGACAAGAAGAATGATAACCCCGGTCCTTTATCTGGTAAGGTTAGGCACTGNGCTAGCTCACAGTCCAAACTATTGCTCTCTATGGTGAAACAAAGTTCTGTCAAACTCGGATTCTCGCGTTATATATTATGATGAAACACGTAACCACACATTAGAGTGCATGCCCTTGACAAGAAGAATGATAACCCCGGTCCTTTATCTGGTCAGGTTAGGCACTGGACACCCTTGGTTTACCACTATTCGACGCAACGAGACCGGCCATGGGCTAACAGACTTTGCCAAAACAAAGTCATTTCGTTTACAACATAATGATAAAACTAGCCAACAGAATCTGAAGAACCTGAAGTTTTCAGGGAACTGGCCCAGCATTTCGAGATCGCGAAGGATTGAGTTGCTGGGGTAAATTTAATTTCATATACCAGCGTTGCAACGAATAGTAATTTTAAAAAAGTTCAAGTAGGTGCTGTTAAAGAGCATACGATTCTACATACTGAATATTTTCGTCACTTGTTTACATGCCTTTACTCTTGGTCAAACAAAGATAAGGGAAATACAGTTTTTACAAGACTGGGCTTAAGGGTACTAGGACGACAACATCACAGAGTTCAAGGCAAAAAAGTTAGATAACAAGATAAAGCTGGAGGATACTTGAGCAACAAGAAGATGGTGGCTGTGATTCCAGTAATGTCAGTAAGATGAGAGGTCGTTGTGGTAGCAATAGCAGGAAAGATATATGGATGGAGCAAGAAGGGTAGGAGTAAGGTAATGGTAGCTGCAAAATTCATTGTGTGACGTAAATCTCATACGATAATTACAGTTCAAAATCTTTATTAGGCATAAGCCAAACACTTAACTTCACACTTGCACAGTGATATTCATTACAAAATAACATCTCCAAGAAAACACAATAAGCACATTAGCTGAGAAAAAAAAAGGAAGAAAAAAAAACTGCTTAAAGAAAGAAAGGGAGAAAAAAAATCGTAGTCTATATAAATCATAATTTTGACGTGCACGTACCAACTACGGCAGGAACATATCAGACAGCACAATATACGTAAATGCAATCCCTTACACTAACATTATTATTATTTATTATTTATTATTTTACCCTCCTCTTTCTCCCGCATTCATCCATGCTGGGTCTTTCTCACTCTTGCTCATCCTTACAACAGTTTCTAACTTTCACTATATTTCTAAAGCTACTGTACCAGATAATGACCGTTACTTTGCTCAAAGCTCTTTGTTGTATTCCTTTATCACTAAATAAGCTCAAATTGCCAATTTATCTAATTACCATTTCCTTTCAGTTATAAATTCCCAAATTTTACCATACTTGGTTTTACAATAGAACCTGACGAATCAAAATTTCAAGGGTCCGGTTCAGAATTTCGAGATCGTGAAGCATTCGATATGGTGAGTTAATCTGATGTCCATTCCAATAAATCGGAAACTTTACGGCACTGCCGTGCGCGCATCTCTACTACTCAAGTAATGCTGACTGTGTGACCTTCAGTTTTAGAACTTTAGATTCCATGCACCACTAGGAAATGCTCTGAGACGTCGTCGCATAAAATCTTCCGACTTTAATACAGGAACTCGGATTTCCATCTGCTACTGAAGTTTTTGTTGCTGGCATGCCTGCAATGCCAAGAAGGAGACTTCGAATTATTATCGCCCGCTGTTCATCCATGCTGGCAATCCCATTCGGAGAATGGGCAAATAATCTATATATAGCTTTGCAACAGCGAGGCGTGAAATTCGAGTATATGAGGCTCTACTGTATACTGCCTGATGGAAGCACTCCTTCTCAAACAGTTGATTATTCTGTCTTCGTATCATTGCTACCACTGTTTGTATTGTTACTCTGTTCTTCGCTGTGTATACAGTAGTGTCATCAACACATTTGCTCGGTAAACATCGTACTTCCAGCGTGGAATAGATTATTCGCCTTGTGGTTCCACCACTCTATCATCCAGTTTATTAATCAGTATTTTGATTAAGCCGTCATAACAAGGCATCTGGGCAGCTAAAATAACAGAGGTGCGTGTACTGCCATGTACTATTGAAACCACATGCAGGACTAGGAGAAAGCCTGGGAGAGAAACACATGCGGACGGTGCAAAGGAAATTTTGACGTAAACAGCTTTGGATGAGTGACATTTTGTGGATGGGAACCAGCAACACTCACCGATAATTGATCTACGTAGTAAAACGACAAACCCTACAATAGAGAGTTTTTATTTTCAAAGTCGGATCTCTTACGGATCGTTATAACAGGGGTAAAGTATTTTTCTCAATTATAAACATTTTTTTTATTATGCGTTTACCAGCTTACATATGAAACGGACGGGGACTGTTTTCTCTCTCTCTTCTGAGCCATAAATCCACATCCACATTTTCTATTTGTTTTAACAAAATTATTTTCCCACTCTCCAAATATCAAGAGTCTCGCGCGAAGTTCCGCACCCTGATACTACCAACCAATTGTTTTCGGTTGCGGCAATTTCAACAGTTTTCACAAAAGCGGGGGTTGGAACTGTGCCAGTATGTAAGGCATAAGATAAGATTAGATAAACTTTTTAATCCTTATGGAAAATTGCTGCTGCAGCCATAATAAGAGCGTGTTACTCCTCTGCAATTAGCAGTGTCCTAATTGATGAAGCAAAGCGACCAGAAGACACAGTAGGGCGGTGAGAGGATAGGGCTGTGAGAGGAAGGGTGTTATTACGAAGCCTGGCATAAGGAAGCCTATGAACTGTCCCGTTGCAGAAAAAGAACCGGCGACTAGCATCTCCAATTCACACCGGTGTTTACGATGACGAATCGTGCCTTTTCACGCATAGCTTATCTTGTTTTCTTCTTCAATCACAACAGTAAGAATGTTCTTGAGATGGTTAACGATCTAGCAAAAAATAACACAACACCGAATAGATGCATTAACACGGAATTATTTTGTTTCGAACATTCATGTGTTTGTATGCATCCCGCAATATGCGACGTGAGGAAGTACTAACAAGTAAACAAAACAGTGTCTTAATGTGTCTTAACAAAACCGGGCATGCACTTAATGTCACTATCAAGCTCGATGTGAGAGGGTTATCAATTCCCACCTCTTTGTGTCAAAGTGATCCGCTTTTTGACATGCTTCTATGAACCTTTCAAACCACTCTGCATCAAAACTAAGTTATCGCTACCCGTCTCTGGGGGCTACGCCCTGGGGTCACATACATCTACATGCTTACTAGTCTAGGCACCCCCCCCCCCCCCNCAACAAAAAATATATCTTTCAGATGACTCTGCGTCATTGCCAAGTTATCTTTATCCGCTGAGTGCTGCCTTGTGGGTCATGGTGATCAGAGGCAAGAAGTTGCCTGCAAAACACCCGAGATCACGTTGCGTTTAAAATGTTGTCACACTTCTGATTGCTTTATCAGCGAGAGCACTTACCACAATTCAGTCACTTCTCCCTCAACAGGTCGGATCCTGACAGCTATTTATCGATGGGCGGAGACGGCCTATGGAAAACAACTAGTTTTGTCAAGATTGATAGTTTTTAAAGGAAAATCGAATCCTCTGACCTATCTGCCCCAGATATGCCCCTCAGCTAGACTTCACTTGTTCACTTGCAATGCAGCTTTCGATCTTCTTTTACTTTTACAGTTGGATGAGAAAACTACCTTTTGCTTTTCTTCCTCTGAATCTGCCCCTGCTCATGTGTAAGGAGTTCACTATCTACTAAGATGTGACTAAGCGTTCCTCTCACTTTATCTTCCCACATATTTTTGTGGCCGCAGTTAAGTGGTTACTGCCCCTCTCAACTCCAACTCTGGCCCAGTTCCTAGACTTCAACCGTAAGACAATACTGACAATACTGCCCCGTAAAACATACGTCAAGCTAGTAACTAAATAACTTTAAAAACACTTTCTCCGAGCTCCGACAGGCCCTTTCGTGTCTAGTCAACACTGACTTCGTACATCAAATGGGCCAAACGTTCAACAGTGGCTCAAAATCCATGATCGCTGCCCCATGAAATGCAAGGTTGTTATGTCAATACCATATCATATGACCAGCAGCACTAAATTAGGTCAAATTTATCGCAAACAAATAAAATCCATGTACAGTCATAAATGGAGTGATACAACTGGCCAGTTCTCCGTATGAACAAGTAAACTTCGTCAGTTTACGGGGGGAAACCTGTATTCATCCAAACTGGTAGGACTTTAGCCCCTTGAAGTAACCTCGATTTTTTTTTCAGGTGTGGCAAACAAATCACTGACATGGGACCGCACGTATTACTTTAATAATAAGATAAGACCATAATATTATTGTCTTGCCTTCGGTAAAGATATTAGTCAATGAGGTACAAAACAAAAGTCATTCTTGGGATGTTTCCAGGTGCAATTTGGACTATGCTGTAAACTCACAGGGGGATTTCTTCTTACTCTTATTTTCAAAGGCACTGAGTGGATAGGTCCCATGGAATGCCCCTGTTTGCCATCCACTGCCATAAAGAACGTTCTGGCGATAGACTGGACGGCGTCATGATATAGAAAGAGCCTATGACTTAGAGATAAGGACATTTTAATGTATGTCATACTCTGAAAAGTAACTGCTTATCAAAAGGCTCGCTGGGAGTAGGTACATGTTTTTCTTTTGCTCTCTCTACATAAAAATGCAAAGCATAAGAACATGTCAAGGGCGTAGGACCTGTTTCTCTACTGGCGATTCGCTTGCAAGCAGAGGACAAGTGTGCATAACCACAGTCTCATGTATGTCTATGCAACTGAGATTTCAGGTAACAGGAGAACATTATGAAGACTCTATAAAAAAAATTCCAAAATGAGGTACCTGAATTAATCAATCAATCAACCAATCAAGCAATCATCTACTAACCAATGTGTCACAAAATTCACCTGCTGAGCCAGTAGAGTCTACTATATCATGAGGGATACTGTCCCTAACGTCAGAACTTCATTGCAGCAGGTTAACAAAGTTTTTCACTAAAATATGCAAATTACAATGAGACAGTTGCGACTCCTTACTTTTAACGTGTACGCTTTAATCTACAACGACATTTTAAAAAAATTAGAAAGATTTCATCCTCTGCATTCGTAGCTTTAACGGACCGATATGTCAGAGGTAGGCATGCGTTGTTTTGGCATTCCAGGCGTTATATTGCATATTACCTACAATGTACAAGAATCAGACATCTAATATAGATGCATTACAATGCCACCTGCCTATCAGTGCGACTAAAACCTTTTTATTTTCTATTGTATCACTGCAACTCTCTGGTACTGGATCAGTTTCTGACTGCTTTCTTCAAGAGATCACTATCATTATAGTACGGAGGCATGCTGTGCAGAAGTTTGGCCAACGTCAGCTCAGAGACATGCAGGTAATGGTTGTTTCATGAAGTAGGTCAAGGGAAAAAGCAATCTGTGGTCGCACTAAGAAGTGCCGGTCACAGAGACCTAGACCTAGATACTGATCTAGATATTCCATTTAACTGTTACGTAACCGGGGTAACTCTTCTTCTGAGGGACAACTGAAACGAACACCGCAGCCTCACTGCTCAGACGGACTCAATCAGAATACTAGCTTTCGTTTACGGATTGCATTAAACCGACTCTCTTGTTCTTCGTGGCCGCATCTAGAACATGTACTCTAGTTCATAACGTCAAATGAAAGCTCTCTATTGGCTGTCAGCGACGAAAAAGTAAGCTGCCGCTTTCGGGATACCTAAAGATTGTCCGGTTTCAAACAGCAACAACAACAACATCAACAACAAGCCCCCTCCCCCCCCCAAAAAAAAAAATCAAGGAGGGGNGGGGGGGGGGCGTCGGGAAACCAAAACATACGGGGCAGTGATGAGACTAGTGAGATCACTGGGACATGGCACCTTGACAGATTCCGCGGATGTTCAAAAGGTCCAACATGAGCGTGTTATAACAAGCTTAAATTTGCTCGTCTGGTATACAATAACAGAACTAAGAGGTTTAGCCTTTAAAAAAAAATGCCTGCTACTTGTGTATACGTGTGGTATTCAAGTTATCTCTTCCCCCCTCCCCCCCTCCCTTTTCGGCTTACTCTTTAGCCTTAAGTGTCTGATCATAAGCCCATAAGCAAAGTCCGCAGCATCGTAAAATGAGGTCAGGATACTCCGACCTCTGTCGTCTCAAGACACGTTTTCTCTATTTAACAAGAGGGCTTTTTGCAGTTTCTTCCTCCTTATCCTTTCTCACACGCGTCACCGTATCAGCTCACAGTGGTAAAAATGCTCTAAACGGTGCTTATTTTGAGGAGTGTCAGCTGTAGACACTGGTCGTGAAAACTGTGACACCGACTACAAAAATGAAAATAAAAACAGTGGAGAGACGGCAACTTTCAGCGCTACATGCGAAAGTGTGACCCTGTTCATGGGTAAGTGGCGATTTCAACATGTAGTAAGCTGCTGCCGCCGAGGCTACGATACAGGATACAAAGTTCGTCCATGGCAAAGGTTAAAAATTGTACCTATGCCCTTTTAGTTTTTAGGACAAAAAGACATAAGTGTAGCGTACTCTTACAATTCATACACCCTTTTGTCATAAATATATTTCATCATCGACAGGAACATTGAAAAGCGGTATTTCAGGGAAACTTTCTCAATACAAGACATAAGTGTAGTGTGTGTATGTCTGGTGTATGCACCCATCCCT
>JAWQUT010000070.1:404969-437034 GCA_033807755.1 Ellobium chinense
AAAAAAAAAACCGCCTTAGTCCCTCTCTGTGTTACCAGGAAAAAGGTAAAAAATTTTACTCGAAAATATTTACCTTTGGAATTTAAAAATGCGAGAGTGTATCTTTCATAAAGCAATTTCCCTTTTTCTTTCTTGTCAGATAAAAAAGCCTAACCCCTTCCAGGAACCAGCGCTGTGCTCACTGGTGCTGAACGCAAGATCAACAGGTTGTTTATCAGAAGTTCAAAGGCGACACTACTGCAACCTGTATGAAAATGCCATGTAATGTCAGTGTAATGTGAATAAAGTGTTTCATCATCATTGAACAGCACTTTTGACAGGGTGCGTAGTTTCTTTGCTTTTCCTGCCGTGACTGAAATTCGCGAGAATTGCACCGTCATTCTCACTGACACCCGGAACAAGTTGCTCTCGTAGGGAAAAAAATATCTCCATGCTGCTGATGTTTTGTTTGTCATCACCCACACTGACGCGACGATAGACAACAGGTCCCAGTTTCCGGCTACGGCAATTCTCTTTTCCACACTCGCCAGGAATTTCCCAAATCTGGATATCAAAACCCTAGCCACTGAAACCACTGTCCGGCAGTTATCACGCTGAGTCAAAAAATAGTGTAGCCACAAATGGCTGGGTGTTCGGGACATCTGATTTTTTGTTGGCTAACAGAAATGAAAATACAAAAACCTAAACAAAAAAACGTCTAGATGAATTAATTTATACTTGTATTATACTTATACAAATCTCTGTCGATAGTGGTGGAGGCTGTAACAGTCGCACATCAAGCAGTTCTTCAGTGGCAATAGGGTAAAAAGCATTAAGAGATGAAAGTAGTGAGAAGTGATTATCGTTTGTATAACATTTATGATAGCTACAGAAGCAACAGGGTAACAGTATTGAAAGTATTAATTGTTAGTGTGGTATTTAAGATGGCAAAAGAGACATTAGTGGTGACAGTATTTAAACTGTTATACAGCCGCTCTAAATATCACAATATCTTGTTACATAGTGAGCTGTTAGCAGTCTCACTGACTGCTTCCTGACAAACCCACACAACTTAGATGCCTCCAAGTTGAGTTACCCATCAGCCCTTTCGCTCGCCCCATGTTATTTTCTCTTTTTCGTTCTCTCTCTCTCCCTTCCTCCATCTCATATTTTGCTCTCTTTTAATTTTTTTTTTTTAATATATTATGCTATCGGTCGTTGCTCTATTAACGAACTGGATCACAGACTAACAGCAATAATAATATTAAAAATTATGGTACAGCTCTCAGCCCACTCTTTTCCACCTCCCACCTCAGCCCAATCTTGGCTCAGCACTCATCACACGTGTTAGGTGTTCAACTGAGCGGGACACAAGCATGTGTGTAGGTACACCCATTAAGTCATGGTTGAGTAGTGAAATGTCCTGCAGCGTGAGCAAGTGTCTGATTCAATGAATGGCTGCACTCTGGGTAGTATCGCTTGGTCTTGAAGAGAGTGTATCTGGATGTTACATTTTTTTACAACTTATGTCGTTTTTAATAGCATTAATTTATATTAAAATTTACAGTTTTTATATGTTCTTGCAAGGCAGGCTCATTTTCACCTGATGTACCTAAATTACATAAAGTTGTTGTTGTTATTGTTACAACCTCGTGCGAATCCATGCTATCAATATATGAGGGATCAATCCATATTTCAGAAATGTAGGTGTTTGAGTTCACAATTAGAATTTGATATTGAATACAAAGATCTCGGGACCGGATCACTGCAATGCGTTCAGAATATTCCAGGTGTACAGTATATATCTAAATATAGATATTTTATATATATAGATATATAAATACTATATATATATATAGATAGATCTAGCTATCTATATCTATATACGCTTTTAACTACAAAGTCACTGAGGTGGTAATAAAGCTACACTGTCACTTGACATTATGAGTGAAAGAAAAATTATTGTGAAAGGACGCAATCGCCAATGGAATTTTGTTCCACAACAGAAGGACACGCCCCTGGAAGGAAGCGTTGTTAAGTCATTATAATTACGGCCCAATAAACTGATAGATAAGAAGACGGAAAGGCATCGCCTAAACATGTTGACAGCAACACACCTCAAATGTAGGCCATTATAAACACATCATAAACATAAGTTCAGCTTAAAAGTATGATGCAACCCTTCCGGTAGCGCTGCTGCCACCTTCCTGTCCCTTTCGTCCTCTAAATACATGTAAATCTAAAGTAACTGAAGCGAAGCCGCTCGGCTGTGTCGACTGTCTTACTTTTACTAAGTCACCTTGGCGACAGCCGACAGCACGTACTGTGGAGATGACGACGACAAAGACAATGATGTGCCTTAAGTTTAAAGCCTTGGAAATGCCTTGATAAAAAGACACAGCAGTCAGTTGGCTTGATATATCGCGTAATAAGATGAATATTCATCTGTTTTTCCTTGCAGACTTAAACTATCTTAGTATCGTAATTAAATTCTCAAATTCAGTGAATCTACACACTGGTCGAGAATTCACATACGTCATACAGTATTTTTCCTCGCTGAAAAAAATGATGATGATGGCGACGATCCTAAAGAAAATATCGCTGCTTTTCCCTTAGTTTTTTTTTTTTTCTGTCTACGTGTCAAATATGAATCCTTCATTAATGTTAAGTCACGTGGATATAGTTAATGCCGTCAAAAAAAGGCTCACGTCCCGATAGGCATCAGAACTTGGGAGATGTCTCGACAGATATCCTACAAGCACTAACAAGTCAGGATTATGTTTCATATGTTTTAACAACATTGTCTATAGACCCCTTGCCATTTCTTGACGACGACGGCGACTGTGATTAAAATACTGCTGCTGCTGATGATGATGATGGTAATCAGCTTCTTCATGATCACATTCAATGATGATGAATGATAGCAATGATCACAAGGATGATGAACATAATGAGAGTATGAAAGGTGGAACGAAGATGAATGGTGAGTGACAGCTTACAGAGAAACCGCTACAAAGGGGAAGCTTTGGTGACACTATATAATGGTGGTGGAAAGGGGTGGGCCAACTACATTTGGATATCATAATCTGACATAATATTCATTTTGGAAAATTTACCCGACCATACATAACACCTGCACTGTAAACGACAAGACTTCCATATGCGCCCCATTCTATTTTCATCATTAAAACGGCTACGGAGAGATTATTTTGACTTGTTTGGGGGAGGGGAGAAAGGGTGGGAAAGGATGGGGTCATACAAAAAGGACCCTGCCAAACCGTAACTGTTACAGCTATACACATAATGTGAAAGTTTTGAGATTATCATCACACTGAAACGCATATGGAATATCTTCTTATGAAACAAATTACAGTGGAACCTCGATATTAGGTATTCATTTAATAAGCATATCTTTTTATTAAGTATGAATTTCATAATGCAAAGATTCATTATTATTATGTCATTTCTTCATTCCAGCAGACCTCAATATTAAGTATATCACAATGATAAGTAAATTTTTTCACTCACCATTGCACACCATTATCGGAGTTCTACTGTGTAAATGAAAACAACGGGAAACAAGAACTTCCTTTAAAAACAAACATGAAGCACAAAAGAAATACAACACAAAAGAAATACATGTACACATTCATGTACTTACGACATGTCGATGCGTGGCCACTGCTTTGCCTAAGGTCTTGTCGATCAGCTCACAAACTCACGTTGTCTCACTCGTGTGTAAAAATGTGGAACAGGCTGTCAAGTTCCCAATCCAAAGTGAAGAAAAAGCGGTTCTTTTAACCATTCACTTCAATGTCTAGTTTGAAACAACAAGTTTTGCTATGGTTCATTCAAAACTCTGTTCGAATCCACTGTTTCTGATATTCAAGCCAAAATTTAATTCTAGATCATTAAATGTGTTCTCCCGACATTCTGTCAAAAACTGAATACAAAAACAAAGTTTCACTTGTGAATAGTGATCATATCAAATCGTTAGTTCAAAGCATAGGAACTGATTGAGCACAGATCTCTTATGAACATAATTACATTACATCTGTCAGTACTGCACTAGCTTCTACCTCTACGTAAAATAAACACCTTATTTCTTGAATCACCTGTACATTTCTGTACACAATCACTCAAAAAATACACAGCCAAATTGTAAACAGTGATCACGTCAAATCTTTACTTCGGAACAGAAACTGAATTACCACAGATTTATCATGAAAATTGTTACACTATATCTTATAGTAGTGCTGCACTGGTTTGTACCATTACGAAAACATATTCTTTCTTGAATCATCTGCCTTTAATTCACAACCCTAAACATAATCGCCCAAAAAATACAACGCAAAAGTTAAAGAGACATTTTCAATCTTCAAATAGTAACGCGTCACACATTCAAAGAAGGTGATGAAGCGTGGTTAAGGCGAGGCGAAGAAAGGAGCTGGAACCCCATTTATCCGGCTTGAACAATACAAACTATAATATCTTACCACAGACGTCTGTTTACACGTTCCACTGAAAAGACCTAAGCATTAGTGACACCAATACGCTATTTTAAAACACGAACACATTAATTCGTAAACTGAGACTCTACAACATTCACTCTGTCAGTTTTCCTAGACTCAATCACTTGTTTTATGGGGTTTTTTTTTCAAATTATATGGCTTGCTACTAAAAGATATTAATTCCTAAGCATTCCTAGATTCAATCACTTTTTAAAAATTATTTTTCACATATATATGGCCCACTACTAGTTAAAATTTCAACCAATTATATTAGACGAAGTGTTGTACGACTGGAAGTTACTTTTATCTCTCAAACTATTGTCCTTCTAATAAACTATTAAATATCCACCAGTGAGAAAGAAAAACAGCAAAATATAATCCGTGACAAGAATTAGAAACTGAGACTAGTCTTGCTGACTAAGAACTACTCGATGAGGAATTATTACAAGAAATAAATATAATGTAGCGTAAACAAGATCTATGCCGTGCTTACAATAAACAATACCATCAAGTCTACACGTACGCCGATGGAAGCCCACTCGATGTCAATGAAAAGTGAACTAGGCGACACTTTCCCTCTCACCCTTCATGACGAGCCCCCGAGTTCATTCGCCGCTCTCACGCTACACCTATCACGCTTTCCTCAACCACCCCCTCTTACCCTTCAGGATTACAGACTTTTACGCCAGCTGACGCAACAGAATAAGCATAGGCATCCCGTGACGCGATTACCTATAAGACTAGACGACTACTAAATGGCGTCTCACGATAGATATATACAGGTTTCATTATCTATTTCTTAAATCGGAGCGCGTTTCCGAGTCTCACCTGTGCCTGCGCAGTTAAGCTAGTGGTCTGGCCCAGGTTTTTGGTGTCACCTTCTGTTCGTGCTGCTGCGAAGCTGCGCACCAAAACACTTGCGCGCGGTCTTCCTATCCTTTGCACAGTATTTCGAGGTCGCATAGTGAAAGAGAGCATTCTGATGACTGACCAGTCACACTACTGTCTTTTGGACTTCAATATGTTACTGTTTTTGTGTCACGAGATTATCTTGATCAGCAAATCGAATTTTGGCAGCCTGGCACACATACACACACGCCATAATAATGATTACGGTCATTTACCTGAAACTGACCGGCATTTAGAGCATTCGAGATATACCTGTTACATTATCAATGACCACTGTCTTTCAATTCACCATTCAAGAAAACAACTGAAACCGACAGGTAGGAAAGAGAGAAGTGTGGGGAGGGAGGTTTGAAAAAGGTTTGAGGACAAAGAGAATATATCTGAGGTCACAAACTAAGGATGTAATTATGTTAGGTAATCCTAAACAGAGGTAATCCTAAACAGAGGTAAGCCAACGCACAACTAAGGGAGGGGGGGCAGAGACGGACCGAGATTACATTAGTTGTTGTAATGGAACACAACACAAAACATTGCATCGCACAGAACACGCATTATCAAATCATATTTCAGGCTGGTTTCAGCAAGCTTTGAAAACTGCTGGGTGAGTAATGCTTTGTTTGCCCCTATTATGCATTTTTTATACCCTAATTTTCTAATAACCTTCTTATATTATCCCATACAAAATGTCCTATATGTATCCTATAATCCTATCCCTACAGGTGTGCAATGACAGGATAATTTTTTTTATGAGTTCTGACAAAATGAATATTATCATGAGGGCTCTCGTAAACATTCATACCACTTACCTTACACACGTCCTTGTCTCCGACAATGTGTGAGAGCGACTATGTCTCTTCTTGCCACTGCAATTTGGGAGCTCAAAACAAGTTCAAGGCTGAAAAACAAACAAAACAAAACCGTCGTCATAGGCTAATCATATGGAATTAATCAAGATTCCAGAGGGTTGTTTTGCCCTACTAACTTCCTTACAATCTGTGGCAACGACAGTAAGAGGAGGACCCCTCTCCCCCCGCCCTTTCCTTGTTCACTTTACAAGCATGTAACAAGACAATGATCATTCTCTCACACAATGTGCGTTAATGTACAGCGATTACTTTGAAATAAACAAAATCATACAGTGTGATAGGTGTATCACCAGCACTACGCTGCGCTTTTCTGTATTTCTCTACGGATCTCATATTCTTGTGCTATCCTATAGACAGCAAAGCCTTTGCCTTAAAACGTTTCATTTATTGTTCATCTTCTTAATATGTGCTGATTCACCCTTATTCATGAAAGATCTTGTGTAGTTTAGGCTGCGATGTTTTTCACTTACTCCATCATCACACCCCCTCCCGATACTTGCCCCCTCCTTCCAACTCTTTTCAATCTACATTTTCTCTCTTCTCGGTTTTTCTCTCTCTCTCTCCATCTCTCTCACTCTCTCTTTTTCTCTAGAGCCTGCTCTCTCTTTCTGCCGTGCTGTTCACCCGTGATTCTTTCTTAATCTCCTGTTTGTCCCTCTCCACCAAACAGACATAATGTTAGGCCGTTTCCTGCTTATTATAATGACAATAATAATAATGAGGTTTTATAACTCTAGTATTCAGACAATGCCTGCTCACTCGACTTCACATTAGGATACCAAATACCATGTTGCACTACTGTAGGTCGTTGATACTGACAACTAACTTATGGCCCCTGAAATCCGTTTTTTTCTTGTGGGGAAAGGGGGGAGCAAGTGTACGGTTACTCGATGACCTTTTCAAAGAGCTCGAGTTGACAGTACAATTTCACAATTTGCCTATTAGTTTTGACATTTCTGTGGCTCTATGAAAGTCTGCTGTGTTGCCCCCTCTCTCGGTATTAATTTCAGTTGCAGGCAGTAAGTCGGTAATGATGACGTCATTCTGGTATGACAAGTGAGGTAGTTCCCCTTCATTTGTATGGCAGAGCGATTAAATGATAATTTTGCCCCAGTATTTTAACGCTATAATAATTGTTATACACTGTTACTGATTATGTTGCTGTTGATGTTATTGTCTATTATTGTTGTTCACTGTTAGTGAAGCAATGTTATTGTTTCTCTTAAAACGCAAACTCTTTCCAAACGACTCCCAAAAACTTGATAACAGCTGAAATAAACTGACAGCGACTTTGATGATGATGAATGAACATACTGAATGTCATACTGACTAAAACTAAATGAGGAACAGAGCTTGATTTATAACTAGATTGTCCTTTAAGTTACTAACCTTTCTGGACGTCTGAACACCGTCCGAGAAAAAAATGTCCGCTAACGGTGCCTCATTTTCCCTTCAGACCATAAAGCACCCTCTCATTACCCCTATTCCGCCCCCACCTTTCTCCACCTCCCTCTCCCCCGTATTTTTTCGATTGCCTTCCCCTAACTCCAGAAAAAAACCACTCTCCATTTACGCTTTCAATGTGCAAGTGTACAGCAGCCACACTATCAAATGCAATCACTAAGAGAGAATGAATTATATATCATAGCTAAATCGACTCCATAATATGTGTGGCGTTGTTGCCACAAATAAAGAATCACCCATGGTCAGAAGGGGCAAGTTAATGTCTGCAACATCTCAGTTAAACTTTACACCATCCTGTGTATTTTTACACGTGAAGAGAGGACCTAGTCTAAATCTATGCGTTTTCACAACCTGAAACCAACTGCAATGGAAGGAAGCAGACACTACAATTCAATACCAGGTTGTGCATTGTTGATCACAAACTCAAATTCTGTTAGGGCTTAGATATATTAAGTTCTCCGCTTGCCACCCAGTGAGATTTCATCTATATTTTGATGGTTGCATATCATGTATGTATCTTGAACCACAAACTGGTAAACCTGGAGCTGTTTACTGCTTGCCTATGCATGAATAACAAATCAGTTTGCCCCACTTATAGTAGTATAGATAAGGTAGAGAAAATGTGGGTAAAGTTATGGAGTTATAAGAGCGATCCTTATGGAAGAACGTGTTGTTCAACTGACATTGCGTTCGCAGTCTTCTGGATTTAGGTTTAGGCTCCAAAAACGTATATTATTATCATATTATCTCGATGTAGATAAATGTATGCATTCGTCAGCGCGTCTCTTTGCATTTTAGGTTTAAGCCATAAAAATATTCCAAGCAAACACGTAGTCTAGACTGAATCTGGTATCCAGATTTGATTAAATTTGATCTGACGTCTGTGGACCCAGAGTAAACATCTCTACATACATACTTATGATGCATGCAGAAGTACCTTGCGATTCTTTGAAAAATCTAAGTTTTCATAGACTATCTAAAGTTATTAGCCTACTGGAATAAAATCCAATAACTTTCCCATCTATTACTTGCTTTCGGTTAAAAGGTATGGTTAGGGAATAAAAAGTATCACTGGGATTGTCCCTAGATATTAGCACTGTATTAGTCTAATCATTATCTGAACATTTCTCTAATGAGTGCCTTTGCTCTCCTAACCCTACCCTTAAAACTAAAACAAGCACAGGAAGAATGGGAGATTTTGCATATCCTGGATCTAGATCTAGATCCAGAAATGATCTACTTATTGTTTTCATTCTCACGACCTGGGTTTACTTTGGGCTGGGATAGCCTAACATAATGCTGGATCCTAGGCTAGGGCATGCTGCCTGACCTGAGGTTCTCCCCTAGTCTATAGACTAGCAGGAAAAAATGACAATGTCCTGACGACTATCAAGGATGCGGGGCTGGAGCAAGCCCTCATATTAGTTCTAGATCTAGTCTGGCCCTGCACAAACTTGTTTTTATTTCAACATTGATTCTTACATGCCAAATACTTCAAACCATAGCCTCTGCTAGATGTAGATCGCTTCTATTCTATGCCACTTTTGTGCGTTGTCGGATCGCAGACAAGATCATGTTGAACAGGAAATGCCAGAATTTTTTGCACTGTGCATGCACTAGAAGTGGGCCTTACTGGTCTAGATATCGATATTGAGAACTCTAGATATTTGGTTGCAGTTGCTAGTACTCGATATTTGCCATTTCCTTAAATAGATACTGGTAGATAGTCGATGAGACAAATTATAATTTGTATTTTTTATCTTTTTTTTCTCTCTGAAACAGTAATTTGTTTTAAAATGGCGAAGATTAAAGTTTTGGAAAGAAAACAAAATGACGTATCCACTTTTGAGTGAGCTGGCACTCAAGTACTGTACCTCTAAGTTCCGTAACTGATTCCATCAGTATTCCCTCAGATCGTCTGTTTTCAAACGCAAGAAACTGATGTGAGAGAAGATAACTGGGACATGATCCTCTTGATAACGGTTTGTAAAATTTGCTGTCTCAATTTATGACGGGGAGAATCGCTCTGGCCAGCTGGGTCGAGGAAAGCCTTCATGACGCCAGTTAAAATATGACGTCACGATATCGATATCTATATCTACATAAGCCCACCTACACGCCAGATTAGAGTTACGTTGCCGCTTTGATCAGAGCAGACTAAACGCACCAAAAGTGTTATATTAAACTACAGGAAAGCTGGCAGAGGACTCTCTCTTTCTCTCTCTCTCTCTCTCTCTCTCTCTCTCTCCCTCCCTCTCTCTTTCTCTCTCTCATTATTAAAAAAAAAACTTTAGAAAAAGCTATTGCAAAGGTACTGCAAATCTGATTAAATATTGGTACACAAAAACAATTAACTACTGTATAATAATATTCTCACTTTCATAATAAGTTGTCACACAAAATGCCCAAATTATGTACATGTATCGTTTAGCATTTCCTGGCCTCAAGTTATTGATCAAATTTAGTATTAAAATCTAAGACAAGAAGGCAGCACTCTGACGGCACGAAAAGCAAAATGCCTGTGGCTTTCATCTGAGATGAAAGACCTCTACCATTTAAAAAGTGCCAAATGCCAAAATCATTATTCATGTTCAAGTAAAACCACTGCACTACAGGGTTGCCATACTTTTCTTCGCGCCGGAGCCAAATCACACACGAATAAAAGCCAAACCAAGTCCAGAAAGGGCCTGTCGGGATCAAGGTTTAACATAAGACAAGAAATTAATTTTGACCTGTCTATGTACTGGATATGTGTGGGCATTTTAGTTGTCATAAACATTTCTACACACCTAAGAGCAACAGATGAAATGATTGTTACATGGAAACAGTTTTTGGATCGTTCTTTGATTCATATTCATCGGGTGGTTTGAGCGTAGTATTTAATACTTTCTGTTCAGGAAATTGATCAGTTTTGACTTAAGTCTATTTGACCTTCCTTGTCCTTTTCTCCAATTTATTTTTAAAGCGGCAAATGTCCTGTTCTCTTTTAAGTAATGGGGACAAGGAAGGAACAACCCATTACAAGAGGAATTTTCAAAATCATTAATTGTCGCGTAGCTACACTTAGCTTTTTTCAAGAATCAGACAAGGGACACAACTGTGAAAATTATCGCCAATAAGCCTGCTTGATTATTGTACGTGTTAACAACAAGAATATTATCGTGTGATAATCAAAACAGGTACGTTTTATCCTTCTACTTTACTGAATGCGAGATAATCCGTCACCCCTCCTTTCAGGATGTCAGTAGAGGAGGGTCAGGATAACATTGCTTGCATATACAAGAGGATGGGAGTGGTTGGGGGAGGGGGAGGAGGGGGACAAAGAAGAAATAACGGAGAAGGGCTTCAAGCAGATCTCTAATTATGGAGTTTGTATTCCCTAATTTTTTTCTTAGGGCGAGGGGGGANAATCCCTCTCTCCGCCTTCATTCGCCGCTGCACTCATCCCTACCCAAGATGGCGTCTATTGTCTTCAACCTCGCATGGCCAAAATCACGTGATACGCACTCCAGTGTTCTTTATAGCTCCATGCCTCATAATGAACGTGAAAAATAAAATAACAAGCGTGCTGACATAAACAAAAAAAATTGGAAAAAGCTTTTCTCCAATGTATTTTTAAAGCGGCAAATGTCCTCTTCTCTTTTAAGTAATGGGGACAAGGAGGGAACAACCCATTACAAGAGGAATTTTCAAAATCATTAATTGTCGCGTAGCTACGCTTAGCTTTTTTAAATAATCAGACAAGGGACACAACTGTGAAAATTATCGCCAATAAGCCTGCCTGATTATTGTACGTGTTAACAACAAGAATATTATCGTGTGATAATCAAAACAGGTACGTTTTATCCTTCTACTTTACTGAATGCGAGATAATCCATCACCCCTCCTTTCAGGATGTCAGTAGAGGAGGGTCAGGATAACATTGCTTGCATATACAAGAGGATGGGAGTGGTTGGGGGTGGGGGAGGAGGGGGACAAAGAAGAAATAACGGAGAAGGGCTTCATGGAGTTTGTATTCCCTAATTTTTTTTCTTAGGGGGAGGGGGGAGGGGGAGTACAACAGGATCCAAACTTTCCTTGTCTTCTATGTTATAATCTCCAGCCTTTCATGAACTGGCGAAAGGCGTTAAGGAGGTGACACTGTGTCTCGGGGCTTGGAGTGGTTGTTAACGCCCTCGTTGAAAAAAATAAAACACCTCTAAGCAATGCATCCTCAGAGAACAGAATAGAGTAACTGTATTGTGAAAATTACATCACAGCTACCTCCTCCTCCCCTCCTCTTCACCGATTCCTTTTCTTGCTCTTCGTCTCACGTTAGGAATTATTCTATAATTTCGTGCTTATTTAAATCGCTTAAGTCGCCATATCTCCTCCTCACCCCCTTCCCCCTCCTGTTCCCATGGTTCTTTTACTAACCCCAGGTCTTGAACCTCTTTGCGTCATCACAGAAGGGAGTTATTCATTGCAGTGTTGCTCACACAAAGCTCTTGTATACTTTCTTGTCATCAAAGAACAACCTTGTGCGTGAGTTTGGGGGAAAATCACAGAAAAAGCACAGAAAAGGAACTCTGGCAAAGTCGTGGGACTGTTCTTAAGTGTGGATTAGAGTCAGGATTTAGAGTAAGTGTGAGGGCGCCATTATGGGCAGGCATAGGCTCAAAGAGTGGCCTGGGTGGGGGTTAAGATTAAATTTTGGAAGAATAAACTTCCAGGGCCTTGAGACAGTTCCCAGATATTGTCGGGAAGAATAATACGGAACACTCATCTTTTGAACTTCGTACTCATGTACCTGACAGAACAAGAAAGCATTATGTATGAAGGCCTCAAACGGCACCTCCCTTCCGGTGTAAAGTAATAAAAGTGGCATTGTTATTAGCCCCGCATCTACGAGGATCCTGCATAAAACTGGGAGAAGGATAGGAGCCTGGAGCTCATGTATAATGGTCACTCTAGAAGTCCATGCAAAATGAAAGTTGCGCCTTCATTCTGTGTTATCGCTGTCTGCGTTACATAATTTCTCGCTCAGTGATATATTTATTTCCTTCTAAGGCCAGAATTATTTATAGCTATAATTTTATAGAGAAATCAAACCATCTGCAATCATTAACACCCTCTTCTTAATCACAGCTTTTCCATCTTCCCTTGGTATTGCAGTCAAGCAATGTTGAAAGTATAAACTAAGAAGCTAAGGTCGGTTTTTTGTTTTG
Source organism: Ellobium chinense (assembly GCA_033807755.1). Lineage (NCBI taxonomy): Eukaryota > Metazoa > Mollusca > Gastropoda > Ellobiida > Ellobiidae > Ellobium > Ellobium chinense. The sequence goes on from JAWQUT010000070.1 coordinate 417,906, forward strand.
TTTTATGNGGGGGGGGGGAGTGAGGGGGAGGAGGGGGAAAATGTAAGCGAACCACTTGAAACGACAGCACCCTGGACAAGTGAACCCAAAGTGTTTGTGTGTGCAGGTGTGAGTATGCGTATGTGCTGACAGTATCGTTAAGCAAAAATGCAACATAAAATGGGCTTACACCGGAATATGCTAATTACGAAAACCCATACGCTTACTACGAAAACTCTTTACACGAAACTATCGCTATTCCGAAACACTTAACATAACCCAAAGTGGTTGGGTTCGGTTAGCCTTCTGGATAAAATAAAATAATACGCTTCTCATGAAACATTTTAAAGCGTCCCAAGTAGAGCATTTTATAATAAGTGTATTTTGAGTGTATTGCTCCCGCCCCCATTGGGGAAAGACAAGAAACGCATTCATTTGACTGCAGGAAGCTGCAGGAAAGTGTGTCAGCCATACCTATCTTCAAGTGTTATGCTTAGAGTCCCGTAGTTTATCATGGAGGTTTATCAAAGTTCATCAGCACGATGTCATCTCCAGCTTATCCTTGATGAAAACACATCCTAGCGGTAGCCAGTGCGGGCAGAGGTCTCTCGCCCACCACTCCTCGTCAAAGAAAACGTTTATTTGACCACGTCTTACTGATGTGCATACCCGCACGTAGACCACTGTACTTCGTTATGTAAATTTTATTTCAACGCAGTTTGGAAGCACAATAACTCTATAATGTCTTTAGGTGGTAGCTTTAAAAATTTTTTTTTAAAAAAAGTTCTACAATATAGATCTATTGGTTGCGAGCATTTCCGGCCTCACCTGTTTTTCTTAAAGGAGGATCTGTTTGAAAGTAATAAGAAAATGAAATTTCTTATCGATAATTTGTTATGGTCTTAAATTAATATTTCGCCATTTATCTTTCAAGGTTTTCCATTATAATGTTGATTTTCAGTACTAGTAGTAATTTGAAATATTTTATTAAATGTGCTCCTATGGTGTAAAAAATGGTTAATTATGCGCAAACCATTTTCTCATCACCCTTGTTGTTTTTTCTCAATTTGTGCGTTGTTTTTTTTTGTTGTTTTTTTTCGAAATAATATCANGGGGGGGGGGTTGCAAATGTTTAACACTGCGTCATTATTATATCTCAAAACGTGACCAAGATAATGTCATGAAACTTGGCACACAACAAGATATGACAAGGATTTAGATTCCCAATTATATGTGAAACTTGGAACACTACTTTCCGAGATGTCAAAGTAATCCTTGTACCCACTGCTCATTTTGCCGCCTCTGCTATGTAACTTACTTGAAGAAAATAAAAATACAAAAATTCAACCCGCGGTAGCATTGTATTGCAGGTGTTGGGGAATTTTTCCAAGCTGCTCCCTTAAAATGTGACAAGTTTCATTTTGCTAGTTCATTACTGTGACCATGACACAAAGAATTTTTAATAAATAATTAGTAACTAGAATTATTATTACAAATATTCGTGCAGATTTCCCAAGAATATCATAAAACGAACAGCAGTCTAGAATCACATACATGCTAATAAGATCACTGAAACATCCGGAACATGTAATCCTAAAAAAAACCCCCAAAAACTTGACCCTAATTCTAGACAGGCCTGCGAGATTTTATTCCAGGAAGGGCCACCGCGCATTAAGATCTTAACCAGTGCATTTTTCACATGCTTTAGAGTATTATCAGCTGTTAACTGTACTGGGAAACTTGATTCCGGGGTAGATGCCCCAAAGAAAGCCACTGTTATTAAATCCTTAGGGAATATTGTGTTATATTCCATTTATAACATTATACAAATAAACAAATATCGTCGGTGTTGACATAATATGTTGCCGCGATGCTCAAATTAAGTTAGATATAACTTCCGATATCATCTTTGTTTGAAACATCAGGCCTGTTCTGATAGCAGAAACCGATTTCATGCGTGAGCAGAAATAGTTCAGCACATAATAATCTTTTGGAGAACTGGATTTCTTCAGACTATATTATACAGGGCTCCACAGATCGCATTTTGCTTCTCGGTCATGTCGACTGCGACAATAACAGTAACAATAACAATAACAGTAACAATAACAGTAAATTTATTAAGCTCACGCAACATTGTAAATAAACAGGTTTGTAAATATGTTTGTAACAATTATTTTATTCGCTCACTCATCCAAACAACTCTTTCATCATTCGCACCCTAGCTCATACTTCTTTACATTTCTCTCTCTCTCTCTCTCTCTCTCTCTCTCTCTCTCCTCTCTCTCTCTCTGTCTCTGTCTGTCTGTCTCTCTGTCCCTGTCTGTCTGTCTGTCTGTCTGTCTGTCTGTCTGTCAGTCTCTCTCTCTCCTCTCTCTCTGTCTGTCTCTCTCTGTCTGTCTCTCTCTCTCTCTCTCTCTCTCTCTCTCTCTCTCTCTCTCTCTCTCTCTTTCATAACCTCACATTAATGGATAACATATTATTATAAAAGATGCATGCTGACGGAATGAGGGTATTGCTACTGAATATGCAAGAACATAAGTAAATTAGACGAATATTGGTGTATAAACGAAAAGACGCCAGCACGGTGCGATGCCCTGCATTCCCCCCCCCCTCCCTTTTTCCCTGGGAGCCAGCTACTGCTCCTGTGACATGAACGAGGGCTTTGTGTCTTTCTCAGGGACACGCTAACCTAACGGCCCGACCCGAAAGCCGAAACCACAAACCTTGACTGTCATGATTTTGTGAGAAGGACTCAAAAGCCCCCACAGCCATGCGGCCTCCAGTTCTTAGGAGTAATGAATAAATAAGTTTAAGTTTAGGTTACCGGTACTTTAAATATTTGCATCAAAGTAGGAGATGCTTGTCCGTCACACTGAATTCTCTCGCCCGGCCTGGTTTTAAGCTTACCGAGCGCACATATACGTGCAGATCTTAGATACATTTCCGCTCTAGCTGACACGAGCGTTTACATAAATAATGATAAAAAATGACTAGGCCCTCACGAATAAACAGGATTTGATTCATCAAGGTGTGGAGAGGGAGACATTGCCATGCGCTTTGTTTACAACCCTTCACAATGGCCCCAAAGCCTGAATACTGAATGTCATTGTTGCCTGCCTTGCTGTGAATCTCATCCGCAAAGGGCAAAGTTATTTTCTCTCCCAGTGGGTTTGGCCAAAGTAGTTGTGGCTCATTTGTAGAGCGTTCATTGTCAACAGTTCTTTACTACTAGTGGCAGACTCCGCTAAATGGCAACAGTTTTTCGCCTAAAAGAATCGAAGAGCGTTTTTCCAAAACTCAGTAAATGCACCTTAGTTGCAAAATAAGTGTATTCAAACATGCATTTCTGTGTTAATTCATTGAAAACCTAATTGAACTCAAAATCTGCATTCCTTCAAATTTTACGTCATTTAACAGTAAATAAAAATATATATGTGGAGAACACTTACAATGATGTTATTTCCGTTTTATTTCAAAAATATTCAGAGACCACATACTGAGTTTTGGAAAAATCGCTCTTCAGTAATGCCTTTTCTGTAGTCTATTTCAAGTCATTTGTTTGCATTTGCTGCTGAAAACACCATCATTGTATTCCGGGTATGTTCCCAGGTGCTCTGGTCGCGGTCAGGATAGCAATGACAAGACGACAAAGCTACGTCCTGCATAGAGAACTGAATTCATCACTGGGCAGATGGAGAAACTGCCCCATAGTCCCACATCTCTGAAAAGAGCCACGAGGGTAGAAGAACATTAATATTTTGAGCAAAACCACTCAACCATGGGCATACGTTTGAGCAAAAGCAGATTTCCGAATGAGCAAATTTACATTAAATTTGTTACGAATGAGCACAATTGATTTGTCTTTCTGGTTGATTTTTAGAGGGGGCAGAGTTATAGTTTTCCTGAATATATTTCAAGACTAACATAATTCAAATGGAAATAAAATGCAAGGTTGGGGTGGGGGGAGAGAATGGAACTTCGCCACTGATTTAAGTTCTCGGTTCTTAAAAATAGGCCTGTAAGTTGGATTAATGAATACATTTACAAGAAGATAGAATCTAAGAAGCTATATCAAAAACAAAAACAAAAAGTTGACAATGAAAGAATACCGTAAAACCCCTAAGGGAATATTGTACTTTTGACTGAGTGAAGTGGTAAGATTAAAGTTTTGCTCAAATGAAAATCTCTTTTTACTCAAATGAAAATTTGTTTTTGCTCAAACGTGGCCTGCTTAACTCAAATGTAACGTGACTCCCATGAGACCTCGTGCCTTTCAAGGACCTATAGGCCTTTTGTGACGGCCCGTGCCCTTTGCTGTCACAGAGCTGTCCTGTGGCATTCGTTGCCTCTCAAAGTGTTGATCCGGAGTTGCCTGCATAATAACTGAACTACGTACACTCTTCCTCACTACCGACCGCTACCTCAGCAAACATTTCACTTGGCCACCACCACACAACAACAGACAAACAATAAAAAACACCAGACATTTTCATCCGTATCCGGTTTGCATAGATCTAGTCACTCCCCTTCCTCGAACGCTGGTGGTCACTGAGTTCAGCTGGTGCGACGTGCTGTGGATCCTCACGTGTCCTTGAAAGTCTGTGGCCGTCTGCATAGCCCATGCGTTAATTTAGCGTACTGCGTCAACTACAGTGAACACTACTAATGTTTTGAGTTTCCCGTGGTTACCGCAGTGCGTTAACTAGCGTAAGGATTATGCAAACGGCCACTTGATACTCAGTGCGAGCCTCTGTGGCTGTATGCATAATCCATTATGTTAATTAACGCACTGCGTTAACTACAGTGAACACAACTAATTTTTTGATAATACCTCGTGGCTACCGCAGTGTGTTAAAAAAAATAAAAAAAAATATTAAAAAAAAAAGACTATGCATACATACGACCACTGGTTCTGAGATCCAAGGGCCGAAACATTTGTTAGACGGGGGTTTCTTCCTCTGAAGATTTTCTGTTGTCTCGCTCTCCGAGTAAGAGAGTGTCCTATTTTTTTAAGGAATATTGCACGCGCTTATTCAGGCATTTTACAAAATTTTAATGTCACCCCTGAAAAAGCTTTATAATGCAAGTGCTCTTTCCCAATATGAGCCAATATGGGACTTCGCACCAAACACTGTCAACAACAGAAGCCGACACAACTCTATTCTCTTAACTTCAGCTCAGTAATTCGAACTCAACAGACAACTGTATTACATCACATTCAGCAGCCAGTTGAGCTTACTCCCAAACAATCGCTTCGCCAAGTGCAATTTGATAGGACAGTTTTTTTGCTTTTTGCTTCTCTTGTAAAATTTTGATTCTGACGCTTAGCGGGATATTGGACTCAACCGATGAGCTGGAGGCAGCTTGGCCGTGAGGTTTGTGTGTCGTACTCAAAAATTAAAAACTGTGAAGTCTAAGATTTGTGTTTTCAACTCGCAGGACGGGAGGCTTACTTGTGGTGTCCTTAAAAAGGAGACAAGGGCGCTGCACAGCAGATGACAAGCACTGGCCTTGTATGTATTCCATTTGTGATATTATGTAGTTTCATGTAAGATGTTTATTATCGTGTGTTGTATTATGGATATGTTATATAACACTGTATGACATTGTAGACCAATTTCTCTGGGGGATAAGTTAAAAGTCGTATTTTCATTTTCATTGGAGATCGTGACATTCAGCTGTTATCAAGTTCAACACACCATAAATACTGCATCCTAATAAAGTTCCTAATTTGAACAGCAAGGAGAAGTCCTCTCTCCCCACCTCCTACGCCTCCGACGTAGACCCCCTTAGTATACAAGCACAGTAATTCCTCTAGAAATTTTGCCTCTCGCGTCTTCCCTTTTTTTTTTTTCTGTCTTTAAATATTCTGGGGCAGTACGCGACCTGAAGATAGACATGTCTCTGTACGAAACGACATGGCCTTAACAGGCCAAGCCTTGTTCAATGTAGGTTCATCTACATAGCGTTGGGTGCTCGAAAGCCGTAAATGTGCAGTAAAATGCATACGCCACGCCTGGTTTATGAGACATAATGATGTTAAGTGCAGGCTGTTTATCAGATTTAATATAGGAGAGTGACTGTCATTTGATAATATATATGACATGCTCTAAAGATACGCGTGGGGTCGGCCTACATGCGCTTTGTTATTTTAAGAGAAGGAATGAGGAGACCGAATTTGGACACTAGAATTTCTATTTAAATTCTATTCAGAATCATAAGCTCGGGTACTTAGTATAAGTGCATTGTAGTATATACAGTAATAACATCTAACATTTCCTGCTGTTTGTGCAAGCCACTATGCATAATGACATTTCATGTAACATTTCTCAGATAGCCTACCACAGCATTTTCCATATTATAATAGTTACTGATTGTGGCAATTCTTTTATAACAAAACATGTATTTCCATTCTACTGAGAAGCTGCAATTAAGTGGCAACGATTGCAGAGTAATCTACATGGCTAGTGTTAATGCACATAAATAAGTTCAAGTATTTATATGTATGAAGGAAATGTATTCTCACGAATGGTCTTAAATCTGTAGGAAGGTTTTTGTGCAATTTCTCGGAATAATAGGTAAACTTGCAGTTTAAAGGTCTTGCAATTATCCAGTGAGTTTTATCCAGTATTCAATATGAAGTTATAAGAAAGTTGCTATAAAGCTGATTCTATTTAGGCAGAGTCGAGCTTACATGAAATTTTCTTTACCAACTCACTATTTCACACACGATACAACATCAGAACACACTTCTTTATATAAAGAATAAATTTTATTTATAGTAAAAAGATGAAATCATTATGAATATGCTTTTATATGAATGGCATAATTTTGCTTGTACAATTTCACTTTATTCATGAATGAAGGTCACAGGTGGGAAAAAAAATGCATGTATCAAATCAGAATGCAAAATGTACAGCCCATATATTTACAGAATATAATAATCTAAAAGTAAATTTACTACATTTTGATTAGGTTCCTGGTCGAGTTTTTCACAGAGTGTTTTGCAAAGGTGGGTTGGCAGAATGGTGATACTGACCATATAATGTACAATGTTTAGACTTACTGCTGGTTCAGAGTGGACAGCCATGGATCTATCTATTTTCACTCTGCAAGTGAGAGAAAAACATACATTTCTGACTGCTTTCACTCAAGTCTTTAAAATGGAAAACTGCATATCAACTGTCTCTCAGAGTCTGTGAATACAATTCTCTTCTGAATACTGCGGTTTGGAACATGGACCAACGTTTGTTTCACAACTCTCAATTCTATCCCCGATTCCTTGGGAGATATTTCTATTTCCTAAATCACATGCAAAAACCTCAAGAAACAACAGCCAAGACTTAGAGATGCACTTATTTGGAATGACGGTTAGAGAGCTGAGATATAAGGAAAGACTCAGATGCTCTTCACAGTTTCTGTTTTCTTACTAAAGATAACGGAATTTATGGATAAGGAGCAGAGATAAGGAATGGAATTACTCTCACCTAAGGTCATTGGTCCCTTACAACCCTTGCTGATATCACAGTAATATACATGTTAATTTCTTCATTCATGTTCATTTGATTACACATCTGCATTTGATGTCTCCATTTTGAAAACAACAGAAACTGTTATGGATGTTCATTTGATTATACATCTCCATTCGATGTCTCCATTCTAAAAACCACAGAAACAATCCTGTGGGTTCATTTGATTTCATATCTGCATCCGATGTCTCCTTTTTGAAAACCAAAGAAATGTCTGTCACATGAAATAGCTTTAAAGACTCCTGAAAACTCGACACAGCAGACTACACTACAAGGATAACCTAACATCTCAAATGTGAGAACAACAAGCACCAACAGAATATTCCTGCACTGAAATGGTATACTATAAATATTACAGTTTCCTAACAAAATTTATCATACAGGTTTAGATAAAAATGCCAGAGACTTAGAAGAAAGCTAGCATGTCTTCTCCTGTAGCTGTATGTCTCAAAATGTGCTCTCTGGCTTTCTCTATCCTGTTTTGCATATTATAGTGATACAATATTTATCCATGACTGTAAATAATTTAAAATTTACAGTACCTTTTATGATTTTGCATTGAGCAAAAGCTACTAATTCTTTCCCTTTCTAGATCTGATTTTAAAATGGGCATAAACAAAATTGTTCAAGTTCATGCAAAAATTTTATGCATATCTTCCTAAACCAAGGATATTTGCATAAAGGTCAAACTATACATCTTCAGGTATAATAACTGATGCAGTATTATTACATGATCACCATCCGATCTTCGATCTTCGGTAGTCCAGTAAGGGAGACAGATGACTTGAATCTGGTTAGAATTTGCACTATTGATAGCTATTAAGTACTGTGCGGGCAAATGATTATGGAAAGGTATGAGAAGTTTTTAACATCATTCTGCTCTTGCTTTATTAGCAATGGGCACTCCAAATAACATATCTTACAAAACACTCCCCTGCCTGCTTTGGCAAATGACCACAAATTCAAAATTTCCTGGAAACCAATATTGGAAACGTACATCGACATTTTGGAGGAATGCTTCCGTAACCTCTTCTCAAAGGTACAGGAATTTTGCAGCATAACACTGATGTGAAATTCCAGTAAGGTTTCTTTGTTAAGTTTTTTTCAAAGTCTAATTATTTCTGCAGATTTATAAAAGAACACCGTACATGCATACCTAGGCCGAGCTAATTTTTTAACCAGTAAGAAAACATCATGAAAGATCTGAGTATCATTCATTATGACTTCTTTATATGAGACTTCTTCAAAGACTATCCACTGATTATCATTGCTGGTAAAATAATGTGTGACCCAAACAACACATGTACAGACTTTTGATATGAAATGGCAGATTTGAATTGTGGCCAAAACATGTTATAAAGTAAACTCATAAGACAAGCAAATGGGAGTTGCATAGTTAATTAGGGACACTGAATCAAAAAGGGTGGAATGAGAAGTCAAAATAATCATAAGGGGAAAGAAAATTTAGTCCATGGAACGGGAAAGATATTCTGCTAAATTTAGCTGGAAAGACGTATTTTTCATACAGGTATATAATGAAACAATGGTCCCAAGTTGTGATGGAATGTTTTTGATGTCTTTGGGTTTCGATTTTGTGAATGAACAAAACATCTGATTGCAAATTTCAAACTGGTACATGCAGTCATGTTGATCAAAAGCATAAAACAAAAGGCTTCTAAAAATTGAATGACAAACTCCAATGTTTTACAATGACCCTGCACCATATGTGTGCGTAGAATGAGAACAAATGCATACAACAAGATGTCTGAGTTTCTGAAAAATGATCATATAACATAGCATACTAAAACATCAGAAATGAATAAGAAACCTCAGATGACGTAACTCTAAGTGCGTCATTTCTTATATTTTTTTCCCACTAGATCATTACAAATTCAACTCATAATTTTATATGCTGCATAGCATTCCTCACACACTGACAATCATACACACACAGGCAAATGGACTAGCATCGAATCATATCATAGCATTCCTCATCAGCAGTGTGTAGCAAACTAAAGACTCACTAACAGAAAACAAACTTTATCTCAAATCTCAAACCTTAAATTCTCATGCTTCATGAGCTTTCTACTTTCTTATGAATGACCCTCCCTTTTACCCCCCCCCCCCCCCAACANTATATAATAGGCCATTTATATTCCTAAAAGGTGTACATTGTGTTTTTTCCCCATTGAACCTCACTGAAGGAATAAGAAATGTCACTGATAAACACTGCAAACAAGTGTAAAGCCCCAAAAATGTATAAGCAAAGCTTCATCGTTACTATTCTAAGACGTGAGTGACAGAATGAGGTTATCAGTGTAACAAGAAGATGTGAACTGTCAAACCACTATTAACTTTAGCACTTGAGGATTATCCACAATCAATGCTCTACCAGTACTGCGTGTTCAAGAAGGCAACATTGTTTTTAGGTTACCACTTCACATAAGATTACCGAATTCCAGTATGAAAGTTCATGGGGCAATAATGCCTCCTATATCTTGGTAAGCAGATCAACATTTTCATGTGAAGTGATACAGACCCAGGAAAAGCTGCATGCAGAAACTCAAGAACATTTACCACCAAAACACTGAAACAGATATAGCTGTCCCTGTCACCAGGAGAAGACAAAGAAAAAAAAAGAGCAAAATAACATTACACAATGAGAAAGTCCATACTCCTAAATATATGTAATTGTATATCCCCTTCTTTTTTTGTAATTTTTTTTTTTAATTTGTTTTTTCATAAATTTGATATAGCATTATTATATATGGCTATCATTGCATTTCTAACTTCTTGCAATCTACAATAGGCTACATATTTACATGGCAGATTTCCAGGAACATAACAAATAGGAACAACAAAGGTTTGAAAATCCTGGAAACTGACTTTTTGCCTTCGCAAATATAAAAGATGTTATGTCTGTTATAAATGCTCAACATATAAACCTGATGAACATAAAATGATGGACATACATGCAAATGTTTTGAAATTTTGCTACTTTACATACATCAAAATACATGCAGAATGTTACAACTGGAAATCTAGACTATTTGAGGAACAATGTGTGCCTCCTTAAAGCCTATAGGAAATAAAAGTACATCTGTTTCTAATGATGTTAATTCATTTCTTCGTGTGCATATAGTTCTAGAAATTTTAAGACCTAGAAAACTAGTATGTATCAGCAAATTATGCCCATGTCTTCCTAAAATCCTAATGTAAATATTAGTGCATTTATGTCCTGTGAACATTTAAATTCCAGAAGTCTGAAACTTTGACTACTTTGAGTAGAAAACTGCTATGCCAAAGATAAATCATGTGGAGAGGGCATAAATTACTGCTAGGCTAAGCTAAGGCAGACTGAAAAATATGACTGAAATCCTAAAACCATACATGAACATAACCAACACTTTCATTATTCAAAATATATAACACGTTCATGGACTAAGTTAAAACATTTGCTTGCATAAGTCATTGAAAGGCACTTCTCCTTTGCAGTTCTTCATTCTCACATCACAAGAATGATTGCTCATATATATGGAAAAGAAATTTACATCCTGGAGGCACTTGTGTGAAGCCACAACTCGTTATGTAACAAAACATAATAGACAGGAACAGGTTAATCATGGAGCAGACTGGAAAATTACCTCAGGGCGCCATACTTCTCAAAGGATCCTAAGGACACCATGTCTCAGAGCATATATCATGGAACGGCCCAGAGGCATTTGTTCCCTTAAGAAACCCACACCTTTTCAATGCAGTCTTGTACATAGGATCAGCTTACTGGAAGGGGAATCAGTGTAAACTAACAGTCAGGTGACACACACAACATTCAAGTCTTTATACTTTGTCTTGAATCCTCATGAATAATTTCATAGAAAAAAATGAATAAAACACATGAAATATAGACATTGCCTGGACAGGCTTGTAATGTCAACAGTCACATCTTGACAATGATTCAAGGCAGTTAATAAAAAAGATTATTTCCGAAATAGACAAAATGCCACTAATGTTAGGTATAAGGAATTCACTGCAATGCCTCTTTTGTCATTAACATAAAAGACCTGCCAGTAGCTTTACAGCTCATCTGATGCCACTGTGAACATTAATCAACAGTTGTCTTGAATTACCCAGTAAGTGTCATTAATCATGAATGTCCATTACATTTTCTGGAGTAAAAAAAGACCACCGACTGTTTTGATATGATGACCTACACCATAAATTCAAAAGATTGTCATACATTTTTGTTTGAGAATGCTCGGAGTTACTAAATTTTTGAAATGGGTTCACTCAAGTTTTTTTTATGCATGTGCAGCAATGCAGCAATCATATCACTGCAGCTGGTTGTTTTGGCTGTTAAGAATGGAAGAATGTAACCATTCTAAATTTTCCGTATACCAGCATACGTGTCCAGCAAATTGCAAGTAGGCAATGCTGGGATTTTGAGTAATCTTAGCAAGGCACTGATTGTAAAGAATAATGGCACGGAAGACACAGTGGAAGATATTGCTCTGTTCATAATACGTAACGAAAGTCAGTATATCATAATTTGTTAGGGCAGGTCAATGGCTGAACAAGCTGGAATACATAGGCTGAAATAGAAGCCATGTCCTCCTTGATGTAAAGCACTGGTTGATCATCAATGACATCTTCCAAAACATACCCTTTTCGTTGTTGTAATCATATAACACTAATGTAAAACGAATGTTTTATTGCAAAGGTTGAAGTCAGCTACAGTTGGACCAATAGAGAAAATGGCTGTCATGAACTATAATCATAAGCTTTGGGGCAGATGGGGTACTTGTCTCTGAAAAGACCCTGGCAACCCCATACTTGCTAAGGAGCAAATAAGTCTGTATCATTTTCATTCATAAAGCAGAACGGTAGCATTAACTGCCTAAGTACCCCACACAAATGTCAATCTATCCTTGACGAATCAGACAATAATACAAAATTTTAAATGCCTTAAAACGGTTAAACTGCATTCAAATTTCTTCCATATTCCTCAATAGATGGAAAATGTGTAAATAGAAATATTCACACCTGAGAGGCTACCTAAAACAAGCATGTATATAAGTGGAATAATATATAAAGCACTTTTTACATCGTCTGGAAGACATTGATTTAGCTGTAGCACAACATGCAATCAGTGTTTAGTATACTTAGTATCATATATGATGCTTTCAACACAGAACCACATTTACATCACACGTCACCCGCTACAAACATATTACATTCATTCCTGAAGTTACTGGCATAGACCGGCTAACAAATATGAGCTTGACCATCTCTTCTCTCCTTCAGTTTCTAACTTTTCAAGCTTCCTTATAAAAGGCTTTTGCATATGCCAAACTATTCTTGCATGCATATCTGTACCATTAGCTCAGAGACATACAGAGCAGTATTGGTCTCATAATCTGTGTGATTCAGAGTCACAGGCACCATTTTTAGTGTTTTGTATATCAGAGTAAAAAATGTTTTTTTTAATTTTCAAAAAAATGATTAAATATCTTAGTGCAGGGAAAAACTGGTCCAGCCTTCTGCTGGCTGCATGATCCAGATAACATTACCAGTTCTGTGTGCTGTCTGCTGGCTGATCAGCTGACACTGGACTGCAAGATTCAAATGCTGCCTCACACAGTTGGCACTAAAGATGCAAATTTTTTTTCTATCCTTGTGTCATATGAAGCAGTGTGAAAGTGAGAACTGGTTTACCGGTTGCTTTACACAAATTAAGTATGAAAAGTGTAACTCTTTAAGTTATTCACTACCACTGGCTTTCACTTTGTTGATCAGATGACAGTGCCGAAATCAAGTTATTCACTAATTTTCATGGAATAATGTTAAATTCTATCTTTAAGATCACACAATAAGTGCTTCTGACTGAGAATCCACTCTACAACCAGCTGTTTATTATCCACATACATTAACAATAAAAAAATTCTCTTTAGCAAGAGACATGTTTAAAAAGTTTGTCAGAAAACATAATTTGGTCCACATGTGCTATGTCTATAAACTCTCACAACATTAATAAAAGTGTAATCACAAGATGTAGATTTGGTCCCTTCATCAATGCCTTAAACATTTTTCTTGAAAAAATGTCTCAAGACAGAGATCTTGTGACAGAAAAAGTGTTACGGACGTGCATCTATCCTACATCCTCCCAATATCCTGAAAGTTGGCAGCCTAAGATCAGATCTATCATCTGACAAAATGAAAGTCAGTGTAATGGCAGAAGAACTGAGACTGGCAGCATCATAATTATTTTAATGCCACAAAAATAGAAGAGGAGCTGAACTTTTCTTGGAAGACTTTTAGGCTACATTTCTAGAAGAGAGGTATCATAGAAATATGAAAAAAAATTACTAATTGAAAACACTATCAACATTAACCAACTTGCCGCTCAATCACACATACACACACACACACACACACACACACACAAACTGCTATGCAAGGAATGTAGTTTAACAGCATGATGATCCAAAATAATGCTGGCATTCACACAGTGTTCAATTGGCTTTTTGTGCTGATTTCCAACAGTTCATGAAACATATCACACATAAATTTTGTTTTCTTGGTCTTGCTATCCACAACATTCATGCATTCACTGACACCGATTTATAAATTAAGTCAAAAAACTGGCCCTGGACCCAAATTTTAAAAAAAAAAAAAAGTCCTTGCAGGAGGAAGCAAGTTATGCTATATCTACCTTCCTCTGAAAGTACCATACGGTACCTTTATACCACTTGCATAAAAGGTTTAGCACTGGAAAGACAAAATATGTACAGTTTGATTAAACTGATCCATAATTCAATGTCTAGTCTTGGATCAAAATGGAAAGAAAAGGGTACATTCACAGAGTCGCTTATTCACTCAGTAAATGCCGATTCTGATTTTACAGCTATATGTATGTACCTCTGTGTTATACATTCAGATTGTGCTCGTCTCACTTTCTGATCATAGGATGCAACAGGTCAACTGCTTTCTCCTCTTCTGTATTTCTATTTGCATGGAATTCTATCAAAGGACGAAAACTTTGGTCCTCACATGAATCTTTCTGAATAAGAATGTCAGAATCAGTGTAAAAATTCTATGTATCGCTGTACTCCTGAAAGTCATCCCAATTTCATTTCAGCTACATACACACAAGTAAAGACCTGATTGCAGCAATATGCCACCAGTGACAGTATTTTGGAAGAGTAGATGTCCTCAATAAAAAAAAAATTCCAGACTGCCAAAAATGTCACCAGTGATTAAAAAAAATTCCAGACTAATTAACTAAACATTCTGCAACTTAATGGGTCAAAGGCTCTTTTTCTTTCTCTGTGCCTGGCACTGTGGGCTCGATTGCTGGTGGTTCATCATCGTTCCTCTTCATCCTCTTGGATCGATACAATTTCCACAACTTGTCCACGAGATCACAGGCCACTAAGTCAGTTGAATTCTTGGCAATAACCCTTATGACAAAGACGCCGTCATCTCTCAAATACTCATCTGCAAACTTCTGGCAAAGCTTCTTGTCGAAACCAGTGTGTAGTTCATTGTTGATTTTCAGGTATTTCTTGATGTAGCCAGCCCTGTTTCTCTTGAAGATGACACGGTACAGCCAACTGTGGACAGCGTAATGTAAACAATGATCAAAATGAGCAACACTACTTCAGCGACAGCAGAAAGAATCTGACATGGAGATTTAAAACATCAAATATTGCCAAAAAACTCAAAACATCAATGGGAAAGAACTTTAGTGAAAATTAGAGTAACAGGCATCCTTTGAATTAATTTCAATGCAGATAACAAAGAAATGTTATTTAAGCTTTATAAAGATGTGGATATTATGGTCCACAGCCACTTTGTTGGAAAACAGGCAGTTTGCTGAACTACTGCAAGTTCATTTAGATGTGAGCATATGTCCTGCATAATACTGTGGCAAGGTGAATCAGCTATTTCCACACTAAAGTAAGCCAAGCCAAATCACCAAAGATTATTTCGATACGGCAGAACACCACAACCTTTATTAAATTACACTTCGGAACTGGAGCACCTCAAAAGTTCAAACCTATGAATGGGTCAACAGCAGATCCAGGGGCAAGTTTAAAGGGTGCTCTCCCAATGTTTCCATCCTTAACTCATTAGTAGTTCTAAAAAGCTGTTATCTCATAGTGCCACATCTATACCTGACATTAATATGATGGATCTCCTGGAATTTGAGCCTGAGAGGTCCCATTGTATCACTCAATTGCAAATAATGAAAACACAGGAGGAGGGATTCAAACTGTCTTGTGAATGTACTACTTCATACCTGATCATGTTGATGCAGGACAAGGTTGCTACCAACACCAGCCAGAACCAGATGACAATAAAGATCTTTTCATTGAAAAGGTTGATTGGGAGGACACACTGAACCGTCCAGGTCTGGATATTCTGAAGCTGTCGGATCTTGAAGTCACACAGTGTCACTCGGGGGAAGCGTGTTGACTCCTTCCATTCTGCATCACTAGAACCCAACATTTCCAAGACCTACAAAAGATTAAAAAGTCTTTAGGATTTTGTGAGAATGAGAAAATCATTTACTAGATGATCAAACTATAAATGTCAATTGGATGTTGTGAGAATAAGAAAATCATTCATTAGATCATCAAACTATAAATGTCAATTTGAGCCCAGATGTACTGGCAAATATTTCAAAGAGACAACCCACTCGATTTCACTGAACTTTATAATTCATGTTAAAACTTTGTTCTCGGAAAACCCATAAGCTCTTTGCAACTCTCTGGTCCCCTGGTATGTCATTTCTATATCGAATATCCACTGTAAAGTCAAATCCTCACGAACTCAGAATTATGAACTGATTCACTAGAATTCAAGTTTGTGAAGTTCTGAGATCATGTTGTCATCTAGCTCTAAATTATTTTTCAAAGCAGTGATGTTTCTCTGTTGCTAAATAAAGTTATACCTACTCTAGGTAACACAGTCAGTAATAAACTACCAGTTGACATTTTGCCTGCTAAGCAGCAAAACAATCTACTACATATTGTGCTGCATCCAAACTGCTATATCTCTAATATATTTTATCTAGTTCCAGCAGTGCCTTAGACCACTATCTCTTGTAACTAACTTTAAGCACCTACAAATGCAACATAGATAAACAACCATACCTCAAAACCATAAAGATTGTAGTCCTGTGAGAGGAAGGCATTCAAGATGAAAAACTGGGCAATGACGTTAGCCGCATACACCACTTTGATGAACAAGTAGAAGGCTGTCAGGTAAGTACCAGCACGCTTGTTACAGAAGAAACAGCAGAATCTGGCCATCTTTTGTTTGGCTTTGACTAACATGTTCCAGTGATATTCCCGATGAGTTTCCAACCACCTGTGTATAAAAAGTTTATACAAGAAACTGTGTGAGTTAGCTGTAAAATGCAGTCACATCAGTCAACCATGGATATATATGGGTAACAATGGGTAACAACTACTGCTTAAATAAGGGGTGCTTAATCATTTCAGGAAGCAGGCCAGCTTTGTATCATACTCATCTTACAAAGGCCAGTAGGTGCAGATTCCATAATATTGCAAAAGTAAAACACACTACAATTTAAATTAAATTTTGTGGACTACGTTGAAACCCTTGTTTGGCCATACTTTGGCCCACCAATGGCTAAATTACAAAGAAAGTCAGTGAGAGGACATGAAATACTACCTTATTTGCCTACTACATGTACAAGAGCCAGCAATAATAACAATTTAACTTTTAAGGTCCCTCATCCCTCTTACTGCACTCTACATCTCAGTGAAATTTCCTCACTGGCTTTGTCCAGGTGACATGTCTGCTTCTTTCCTTCGAAGAACTTCCCATTCCCTTCTCATAACCACCTTCCCTTAGTTCCAAGCTGTGGAGAAGATATTTCTCCTACCTGCTCCCTTTTTCCCCTCCATCCCATGCATGGCTGCGTTTTCTCCATACAACTTACAAACTATTCACCTGTTAAATTTTAAAAAAAAAAAAAATTCCCCTAAGAATTCATGGTATTTCTCACTTTATTTCCTGTTCAGAAACTGAAAAATAACAAAAATAAACCATCATCAAAATTTATGGCAAGGGAGTAATGTCATCCGTAATTCTTGAGAAAACAGTAGGAGAAAACACTGATGCTGTAATGGTGGACTTTATCAAAACAGATATTTATATTTTCTTTTTGCTGCCCAAAAGAGCTCAAAACTTCGACATCCACACATTATATTTACCTGTCCATGTATTTTGAAATATGGTCAATAGTTTTCTCTCTTTCATCTGGGGAGCCCAACTGTGTCTTTTCTGCCATGTCCACAATTTTATCCAGGTTGATTCCGGAGCCTCCATTGAACAGTCTCCATAAGATGTTGGGGAATTTGAACATGAATGCCTGTAGAAAGAGATGCCAACAACATCTTGTTTACAAATTATTTGGAATGCTTTATACAGGATGACTAGGAAAACTCATTCAGATTCATTAATTTCATAAATGTTTGCATAATTTCCTATGGCAAAAGACACAAGAAATTCAGACAATGTTACCTTTTTGCAGTTATTGAGGTTTTATACAGTGTGGATTCTGATATAGAACACAGATATGGAAACAACATGGTGTATTACTACCATGACTATTTCCAGCCTCTCTCTTATCTATCAATCTCAAATAAGATACGTCTTATTGTTCTCATAGTCTATGTATTCTTAACTGAAATTTCACTTAACATCAAAATTTAGGTTGATACATACCATGAAGAGAAGAATCAATGGCACCCACTGGTAGTAGGTGAGCTCTTCAGATTCACGATTGGCATGCTCTATGGGTATGGGTGTGTCCATAGGAATGTAATACGTGTTTTTGATCCAGCAGTAGCTCTTTGCGTAGTCAACATAGGCACCTGTAAACTCGGCTGGACACCAACAATGTATAGGGTCTCCCACAAACTGTCCTGTACTGACCACAATGGCAAAGAGGGCCAGGAGAAATACTGTCCATACATGATTAAGTCTGTCAATCCAGTCATCATTGCTTGCCCCTTGAAGCTTTTTGAGGGAGGGGACCCCTCCGATAATCGAACCTATCGACCTGAAAAAGACAAAAGGGAAAGAATTTAAAAAATGTTCAGTGGAAAATGCATGTTTCTTTGGCAAACAAATGAGTTTCACTGGAAGATTTCACAAGACATGGTGACAGGTACATGTAGGAGAAGAAAAGAGCATTAGGGATGGCTCCATCTAGAAGATGATTGCTGACTTTTATCTCCTTGGGTGAACTGTCTGGAACTTGCTTCAGATCAATAAAGGATCACGCAACAAGGGTTGTATTCACATGTAACACTAACATTTTAGAGTCAGGAAGAATATAAAATCTTTAAAGAGAAACAAAGGTGACAGAAAGTTTCATATTATAATATTTGTTCATCCAAATACAAAAGTTCAGTGCTCTTGCTTAGTGAGGCCAGAGGACAAGAAAATCTTAAATGACTGACATGTGGAAAGCTGCTGACTGAAGAAATTTATATCTGAGCAAAGAGTTTCACTTATTCTAAGCAGATACAGATACAGATACACATTGCAGACATTAAATGAGGAGAGATTGATCGGGTGCTGCC
>JAWQUT010000070.1:443481-458154 GCA_033807755.1 Ellobium chinense
GGGAGGGAAGTGAGTCGTTAAACCAGAGTTTCAGCACCTCGAAAGTTAAGTGAGAATTCTGCTTAATCGCTTGTTTTGCACCACATGTAAGCAAATGGCGTCCATATCATTTACATTTTATCCACAAACGCATATAAAGTCTTAAGGGATGGAAAGAAAATGAAAGAGGTTTCTTAGTCTGAATCACTTCGCCAACGCAATGATGTGTAAAAAAAAAAAGGGCTTTTTTCGCACGTTCGGTAGCTTCGAACTTCGTACTGATTTAGTTTCTTCCTGGAGCTTTCTTAGAAAAAGTGGCTCTTAATGAACAAGCGCATACAGTAGAAAACAGAGGCAGCTGCAAGCAAAGTTTCGGGGAATGTCGTCAATATATCCGGCTAAATAATGAACAAAGAGGTCCCCAGTAATACAACGCATTACTGTGTATGAAAGAGTGTGCTTTTCAATAATATCAATTAAATATCAATGTGTGAAAAGAGTGTGCTTTTCAATAATATCAATTAAATATCAATGTGTGAAAAAGATCTTAATACAACTTTGAAAACTGCCTGAACACATCTAACAAAATTGTCTGTCTTATGCCTTGAAAATTAACTTTACTACCACTCAGCTGGCTGAAGTATGTGAAAAAGTGTGCCTTTCAACATCACATTAGAGATATGTGAAAATAAGAGCAATACAACTCTGAAAATTGTCTCAACACAACTTTGAAATTGTCTCTCTTATGCCAAACAAGAAAATTATCTTTACTACCAATTCGCTCAATTGTCACCACCAAATGACTGGGGCACTGAACATCCAAAATAGATCAGACAAATGGCGTGGGACAAGGTGGACATAGCTGCATAGCCGGACACTGACTAACCCCACCTGTGCACCTATCTGAGGTAAGTCGTGAAAAGGCCGAGCAGCATAGGCCTGGACTATTTAGAGGAAAGGAGAGGCCGGAGGATTATGATAAATGAGCGTGTCAAGGTTTAAGCTGTCTAATCAGCGAAGAGGCCCCACTACGTTAGTGGACAGTAATACACTTTTACAGCCAAAACCGATAAAAGGCATTAAAGCCTGAGGTTCCAGTCAATGAGTTGTGAAGAGGTTTTTGCATTTATTTGGCTCTTAAAACGACTTCACATCACAGGTGGACCCAAGGACTCACTGAATAAAGTTTATTACATAAACTGGGAACTTGACAATACATTTTGCGTATTCTGCTGTTCTGCATGAAACTCTGAATTCTAAACAGTATGCCCTCGCAATTTACATATGCTAAAACAACATGTCTATTGTCGTCTGCAGAAGCAAATTCATACTACAGTGATCATTTTTTCTGTTTTGCAATCATAAAATGCAAGTGCCCTTGTCAAGGCGTTTCCTTGGTGCAATAATTCTGTATCTGCTTCTATTTCCCAGGGTATTTGCACAGGGGCAACGAAGGAGTTTTCTAGATCTGTTTTGAACTACCTGGACATTTCAATATTGCAGTTAGAGCTGCGAACTGATCGTGAACATTTCCAAATCGAAATGGTCTATCTTGTTTATACGGTGTTTTTAAACAGCCTGTTCAACTCTTTGATGTGGGACAATCGGGGATTAAATCATGTCCAAGTACATATACTGTCTGACATTTGAGGAGATTGTACGCAGGATAAATATTTGTTTAGTCCGAGTCTTTGAGTAACCCACTCAAACTGCAATCCCCGGTCTAATTATGTAACATGGCATCCTTATCTATTTCACACAGCTACAGGTATCAGGTGGATGATGCATGTCATGCCTGTACGCTGGAACTTTGAACATGGCACAACCTGGCCAGGCAATGACCTGTGTAAGAGGATCGCCTGCCTGGAAGGACACTGCAAGTCATTTACTTTATGGTGGCTTTCTGACGCCAACGACATAACGGACGCAGCCTTTACTTAGCCATCCCAGGCAGGTCAACGTTTATATGTATCATGAAAGAGGACACACTGGTATCCAACTATGGACTTTTTATTTTGAGGGAGAAGACTTGAAAGATGGGAGGAGAAAGGAAGCCAGAGAGTAAAAAAAATGCCCCTAAGCATTTTCACCACTTAATTTACGGCATTCCTCATTACAGGTCACATTTACGACACACAACAAGCTGACATTTACAACATGTGGTTTAAAATTATCATCACATATAATCTGATGCTATTTTTTTTTACAACCTTTTTTTACAGAGTAAAGCAAGCACTCAGGCCCAATGCCTCAAGTCACGCACTCAATAAAAGGTTGCATTCTCAAGGACCCGGCATAAACCTACAATGCAACACTAAATTAACAAGCCGGAAGCCATTAATACGACGAAGCGATACTTCACACAGCAACAGTTAGATTCCCTTCACGCCTCTTTTCTGTACAGTATCGATTGTAGTTGCAAAGTATCGACGACATTTTATGGTGTGATAGTATCGTTGATAAGAAGGTCATGCAACGAAGGTCAGTGCAAAGTTTATGAGCTAGTATTTGATTTCAACAGCCTTCAAGCACAAACATTTTTTTTTCCTCTTTGAAGACGCGCGTATGCACACTTATATATTAGCAAGAAAGGAAATGCCAAGAACGAAATGAGGGGAGAGAAGACCAGGTATGACATAAGTCAAAAATGTACATGACAAGCAGAGTATGGTGTACCCGTAGGCTGCAGATGAATATAGTGCTGCCTCGATATTACGCACTAATTTAATGAGTATTCCTTGTTCTGTCTGAATTACATTTACATGGATTCAGTATCATTTTATCATCATTATTTAGGTAGACCTCGATATGTGTTGTATTCCTCAATAAAAGGTACAATTTCTTCTATGCGCCAGAGCATACCCCATATCGTGGCCCTGCTGCAAATCCGATAGACACAATATTATTGCCTGTCAAATGCGTACCAAAATATACTGTAATCATACTGGACGGCTTTGGACGGCTTAACACTTCAACGACCGAAAAAAATTGGTTAGACGCGTGTCAGAAGCTAGCAGCTCCTAAGGATAAGCCCGGTTAGGGAACTCTCCTTGACTTACTTACATGCTGCGTAGTTAATCTGGGGCTTGCCGCTATTGTGGTTTCTAATTGAGCGGAAAACAATAGCTAATCGTGTTCCTGTCGATGGTATGGACGTGTAACCTTACATAACACACTTACAGGGACAGGGAGGAAGCATTCCTTTACATTTTCACACTGAAAATTCCGATTTTTTATAACATTCGTGTCGCTTATTGCAAATCTCACCTTCCTCTTCTTTAGAATATATTAAACTGATTTTTAAAAAAAAATCCTAAATGTGTCCACAAAACAACTGAAAATAAAGACTCTTTGTAGATAATACTATAATGTTTGTGAGAATTTCTAACGAAAACCAGACAGATTCGACACAACTGCCTAAATTTGCTCTAGAATTCTGAAGGTATATTGCGAAATGGAACAAATTACTGGAAGGCCACAATATCAATCTAACTGGGTGGGTCTCTTTCTCGCTCTCTCTCTCTCTCTCTCTCTCTCATTTTCTTCTTCTCCCTCTTTCTGCTGGATTGTATGCAACATGCCTGCCATGGAGTATAATTACCTGGCCAATGACTTCAGCTGAAAAATACAAACACCTTCAGAGTAAAGAGTTGCCTCAATGAGCGACGGGTCTCATAGTTGGTACAGTTCGGACAAAGAATGGATAAGAGTGCACACAGGTCGTTAAATGGACAAGACGGCATGCATGTGACCCCAACAACTCGACCATAATGAACCATTATACAAACTGACTCAAGTGTAAAGAAGCGCTATGAAGTGATTCAACAAAGCTTCGGATTACATTCATTGCAAGAGTAGCGGAAACGGCCGATATTGTTCTTCACGTCGGTGCTGTGTTGGTATGGTACAAAGTCCTGACTGACAGGTCAACTGACGCAACACCACTGTCCACGCCCGTCAGTATGATGCAAAAAGCCGATTAGTGTCATGGATGAACACCGATCTCGCTTGGTTTGAAACAAATACTTTTCCATAGAAAAGACTCGGATATTTCTGACACAAAGTCTCCGGTAGCATTACGCATACAGATGTCAGCTGGTCCTTGTTAAAAGTCCAAGGAAGCTCTAAAGCTTCAAATGAAAGGCCCAAGAGCTGAAGTGGTCTTAACACCAATCAAAGTAACGGTAATGGCTGGTTTGGCTCAAACTTCCTAACCCTCTAGTGCCCACGACGAGCTCCAGATTTTGGATCACTTCTGGATCCACTATGCTGGAACAAACATCAAAATGATAATAATAATAATAATGCAGTTTGTAAGTCTCATATCCAGGCTAATGCCCGCTCATGCGACTTCACACTATTATGGTAGGGTGATGATCTTGGTTTGCTTTTTCTTTGTTCCACGAAATGTATCAGATCTGATACGCTGGGCACTAGAGGGCTAAGAGATTTAGACGACCGTCTGTTTCGAAAAATCTTCATTTGTACTTCTTGGCATACCATGTATTTGTTGCCTGTCAAACATATTAAGTTATTCGAACAATTGTGATTGCTTCTTTCTGACTAGCCCATTCAGACGATCAAAAATAGACACAGGTCAAATTATAGATGTGGGTAAACCACAGTACACAGTAGCTGTCTATTACTGTCCGTGTCTAGTAAACTGGTCTAACCTGTGCATTAAGACACAGTGACACGGTTGCCTCGGCACGCACCACAGAAACTATACATCTAGGTCAGCCATCGAGGAGGGAATAACAAGCAATTTCAGCGGAATGTGGTCCATTTTTATATACATTTCTTTACCACCCTGCTGTGTATTGCGCGTTATTTTAGGCTGCATATAGATATAAGCTTTTGACGATAGCTTTCTACAACATTCCCCTTGAAACTAGCGCTGTGAATGGCGATGAATTTTGGCTCCAAGACTCTTTGACCCGTTTTGAGGGTCAGCCGGAAACAGTGGCAATAACAATAACTGTACTTTTATTAAGTTTAGATAACATCCTGCTGTTAATGAGGAAATACAATAGCACGTTTTTAACTATTCTTTCTTTGGCTCACTCATCTAAAAATATTCTTCCACCATTCACATTCTCACTCATACTACCTTTTTACACTTTTCTATCTCTCTCTAATCGCTGATATATCTATGACAATGTATAACTGAATACTGAGGCAAAATTTTACTCTAGCGTAGCAAATTCGGGTAATGACTTCCAAGTTCTGTGCCAAAGACTGTTAAAAAAGCCTGTCCTTTATGAGGGCTTTCGTGCGAGAGTGACAACTAGTGAAATTCATAAGCCTGACTTGGGTCGGATGCGACACAAAGAAAGAAAGAAATAAAGAAAGAAAGTGTTTTCAGTAAATATCACCAGTTCGGGGATTCTAGAATAGATCACCAGACATAACAGCAAACCAAGGCGCAGGGTGTAGGAGATTAACATTCTGACGCAATTCAACAGCATTTCACTTGCTGACTGTGACGAATTAAATTGAGGGCGGAGAGGGACATCCGACTCGAGAGAGACAGAGAGTGTGTGTGTGATAAAGGAGAGCACTCACAGAGCCTAGCTGTATTCGTACCACACAATACACATGTCATGTAAACAAGCCACTCCCCGCTTGCCTCTCCTGGTCTATCCTGTTTGCATAGTGCTACCGACATCCATTTTTGCCCACATTCGGTACACTGTACATGCGTCATTTTCAAGAGTCAGTGTCGTGCACTGTGACATGCGTTTATAATTCATCTGTTGTACTATTGTGTAGGTAAAGATCCGCATGCAGTTACGGCTGTACTTAAAAACAAAGCCTTCTTTCTTGAAACATGAAACTTTCTCTCTCATACCATTATTATGTTATATTCATTCGGTGAACTAATCAGAAGTCACATACACTTTGGATCCTAGAACTTCATCTCCCATAATTTTCCATGATCTAAAATTAAATCAGTACCTAAGACTACTCGACTGTCTCCGGCAATGCTGCTGCGCAATTTAATTAAGCACCATTTTATTCATTTCCCCTTTTTGCGTCACTAAAACAATACTGTCATATGGTCAGCGAGGGCAGAGCTCTTGAATCAAGGCAGAGGCAGTCACACCAGGACACCCTCGCTCTCATGCCAGCAAGGAACTCCTGTACGCCAGCAGGCACCTGACCCAGTTATGAGAGTTGTGTGCAGTACAGAGACAGAGAATTTATCATGCTCGCATCATTTATAATTTATGAGGTGAAAGAATATCTAATACAGATTTCACGAACATCTTCAGTTGGCAGTGGCTCTGAGATGGATTCAAACAATGAGATATGATATCGCCTATATAAGGCTTAGGGAAGGAGCTGTGAGTCGTTCTCGAAATCTGAAGACTGCCAAGTGTAAAGTCTGAGATTTGTGGGCTGCGCTCTCGTGTTGGGCGATGTAAGCTATAGTGGCCTTGAGAACGACACCTTACTCTCCAGCCTTACTCCATTTAGGCGTAAATAAGTACCTGGCTTTATAATTGTAGGGTGAACGAGGAAGGGAGAGGAGAACAAGGATACTGTACCGCCGCGACTAGCAGTGGCTCTATTACTTTTAATATGTACGACGTGTATAATTGTCCAACATGTATGTACAAAGGATCTTACACAAGGTGCACAATTCACATGCTGTAGGTCTTGTAAAATACTTCAGAGTATTCCACTGCCGTGGTTCTACCAAAGATGGATGACGACATTGCAAAAGGCTATTCCAGAATTGTGTCAGTCCACCCCCTACCCTGAAAAGATTTAGGATCCTTTCTGAGCCCTTTCATGTTGTTGTGTTTTTCTTGCACATTAAGATCGGGTGGTAAAGAGTCCCAGTTTATGGTGGGTCTACCTGAACATTTAATGTCACCCAGAACCTAGTCGAATTTATATTTATGTGCCTTGCCTATCTATCCTGCCCGCCTACCTGCCTGCCTGCCTGTCCTTTTCACTCCGGTTCTCTGAGGAGTGTATCCCTCACAGGCGCGCTGGTCTCATCATAGCCTATTCATGCTACTGTCTTGTCAATACAGCCCACCTGCAGTGGAGTGCTGCGGTCTATTATAAGACTTAAATATACCACCCAATAGTTATAAAACTACAACACTCCAGGGAAGATGTGTTGACAAGACAGTTCGTATGGCTACAACTTCGATCTGCTCGCTCCCAACCGTCATGATTTATAGCACCTCTCGCCCACTCAGCAGTAAAACCATAGCCTTCTTCAAAGAAGTTATAGATCCAATAGTAATTTACAGCATCTGTACCCCAACAGTATTTTGATTTCTATGGCCAATAACAAGAGGGAACAAGTTTTCCGAGAGAATGTTTTCTGCTACCCAGCATTACAGGGAGAACATACTGTTCATCAGACATGGCCCCTTTACTTACAACCCACAGACAACATCAATACTGTATAACAGCAAAGCGAATTACAGTCGAGCTGAAACTGAAACCCGCGAGCATATGAAAATCAAACTCATGGTTTCCTGAACAAATCTTTTAGACCCGAAGTTACGTGTTTATACTAGTGTCTTTTGTATTTCTCGAAATTCGGCAAACTCAAGCAAGATGAGGTGGCCCCGAAGAACTTGAGCTATCTATGCTCAACCTTATGTTTTATCCTGGACGGACCTCGCGTAATGCAGTGCAGAAAATCTTCATAACTCATCACTGAGACCAGCATGACAGAGTATCAGAAAACGAAGACAAAGTATCCCCCAGCGTGCCATGTATCCTGTATCAGGGTTGAGCCAATTCACCAAAAAAGTCAGCTCAGATCAAGGTTAGTTCACGAAGGCAAAGAAGCCGTGAGATCAAGTTTACCTCAGTTCCATGAAAAATGAGTAGTTTCCAGATCATAACAGTTCCCCTTGGCTTTTGAAATCAGCTATCGGTTCTGATTTTCGAGACAGATATGAACTGAACTGAAATTTCGGTACAAATTAAAGTTCAGGTCAAACACCAAGAACAGCTATAGTTTATATCCAAATTGGTTCGTACAAAACAACCATTACGGTCAGATCAAATTTCCATAAGCTGAACGTAAGTTCATGAACTGCGCTCATGCGATTTCAGTTCCGCCCAACCCTGCCCTTCACTAGTCCTGGCAAAGAAATGGAAGTAAAACGAAATCTTCAACCGAATCACACCATGTTATCGCAATCAATCTCAGTCTGAAAGAAGCAATTACACAACGTCTTGCCCAAGTAATACCCAAGAATAAACTCGACCCGTGGGGGCCTTAATAAGGTCGTCAGAAATAAGTCACACCCCTGGTTACTTCCCCCAGGGGACATCCTCACAATAGAACAATTAGAAGCAGTTATTGCGAGGTTTCAACTAGAAAAGCATCAACCATGATGGATACGCCCTTTTGTGCGAAAACCGCCCCTTAAGCCAAGGAGAAATTGCCTGCCATGAAAGCCGAGAGTAAGAATAAACTCTGCAAATCGGGGTAATCGCTCTGTGAATAGCCCAATTAATGAGCACATACATATAAGTGTAGATTAGCATACGCCAGTTGTTATTCTGCATGAAGGCACTGCTTACGTAGAGTGTGACATGAAAAATGCGTAATTAAAATACACAAAGCCAGAAGGAACTTGAGTGTATGTCCTAGTTATAGCTGGCTTGGAATTTGAAGTACACCTGACACAGCATATCTGGCGATAACTTTCTTTTTCCTTCCTCCTTTCCAACATACATACATACATACATACATACATACATACATACATACATACATACATACATACATACATACAGACATAAAGACATACATACATACATACATACATACATACATACATACATACATACATACATACATACACAACTATCAAGTGCAAATGCAGGAAGTTATAGACTTATAGTCAGGTCTCCTAACTGTGAGGGAAGGAATGGTCTGAAATTCCCTGAACTTCCCAAGTGTCGCTGGAGTTCTGGAAAATGGAATATCATTATCTTTGTTTCACAGTTCTTACGGAATGAAGTTTCCCCCTCCCTATAACATGCTGCAGTATGCAAATATACAAATTATCGTCCTCAGATACATTTTGGACGCAATAATCAAAAGACAGTACAACATCAAGATCTCAAACATCGTGACCGCAAAACATCCAGTGACAACAGTGTCCCTAACTTTCTTTTATAATTTTACCCATAAATTCGGACACCCCATAAACCAACCAGAACTATGGCCAGTGCCTTTTGTATCCGCTTTATCCCTCCATGATCAAAAAACAGTCTGTGCCCAGGGACAACGTAGTTTTCATTATGGTCAGTCACAAAATACCCTCTAGTTTTTCAAGACGCTTTTGGAGCGTTGCACACGCTAAGTTTTAAGTGAAGGGATGTGGAGAGGTGTGCGGAGAGAGGAAGAAGAGTTGAAGAGAACATAAAGATAATACAACCCCTCAGACGCCATAGGATTTTCACATGCATTAACATGGACTATTACTGGGCTCAGGTGAGCCGATGGGTCAAAAAAAAAACCCCGCAGCTTTTCTCTTTGCCCCCAGCCATCTCTCTCTCTCTCTCTCCCCCTCTCTCTCCCTCCCGCTACTAGAGTCTTTAAGATTTGACACAGTCTTCTATCATCCTTTGCGTTTCATGCCTTGAAGCTACCTCTGAGTGTCCTTATAGTAACACAAATGACCAATGTCCACTTGATGGGCCTATGTTTGTCAGATTATGGGCACTGATGACCACACACAAGTAGTCTTGACTTAAGGCTAATATACTGTTTAGACAGCACTTGTTCATTTTTCTCTCTATCATGATTTATAAATGTCAGATTTGAAGATGATGTGATGCATAATGGAGCCCTACAGTCTCTCCCGAATGTATTTACCCCAGTACAAATGCATCATGCCTACTTTCGGGGTCTGTGGTTGTCAGGGTATGGACGTTAATAACTTAACACTGACCCATGTACTTCATTCGCAAACCTTCCAGGGAACTTTCTTTAAAAAATGCAAAATGTCGTTGTGCAGTCTTCTCCTCTGACTGTCGCATAGACACAAACTATCATAAAAACTTAATATTATATCATGATAGGACACACGATCCTTTCGGCTTCCCAAAATGTCTTTTACATCAACACACCTTGACCACTGCCCTCTTTATGTGCCAGGACTGCCACTATTATTACAAACCTCATGCAGACAATCGACGTTTTAAATTTTTTTTATTTTTTTAGTTTCTCTCTAACTCAACCATGATAGGAAGGCCGTTGTCAACAGCTTTTGTTATAATCTCACACGAACTGAAAGAAGCCACGCGTTTGAAAAAAAAAATCTTAAAGCAAACAACTCTCCCAGTGTTAACGTTGCAGGCCTGGGAGTGTCATATTCTCGTCTCAAAAGTTTGGGCTGTGTGTATCGCGTTGACATGGTGTCGGGCCCATACTATAAGCCAACATTTAATTTCATAATACTCTCCATAAAAGATATGTGACTGAAAACCATGCTTAGACTTGTTAGGCTGTTTGTTTTGCGCTGGGCAAGTAACTGAAAAATTGTGCTTTGCTGAAATCCCTTCTCGTCTTCGTTACATATCGTCATTGTTAACGTTTAAAGCGGTATTTCATAACTCGGTGAAATGAACATAAAATTTTGTTCAAGACTATCACGCCAGTTCCAGATCTAGTTGCAATGTTGGAATTCATGTAGATCCTAAAAAACGCTGAGTCCCTTTAAACGAAATCTCGTCTTCTTATGCTAATGAAATCGTTATATTCAACGGCACTTTTTATGGACCATGACATGAAACGTCCACAGGAACAAACTAAAAGGCAGGGGTCCACAATTTTAAGGTACAAAACCCTTTAAAATTTAAAGTCCTAAGACTTGCAGCAAAAAACGCGTCCACGGGTTTACCTAGGATGTGTTTGTTGTGTGCAAAGTGCGTGAAGCCACTCGAAGTTGGGTTACTTAAATGAATATTTGGCAATCTTGTGGTGGCATGCTTGAAACTTGTTTAAACACAATGCCCTGTCGCTGGTGGAGGGATGATGAGGAGTGTGCAGGGTGGGGGAGAAAAGATGGAGAGAAGAGAAAACTACGGACAACCGTGTCCCTTCCTTTTTCTCTCTCCAGACTGCCCCTGCCTAACCATACGCACAAGCCACTCCACTTCTCTCTCTCCCTCTCCAAACTGCCCCCCCCCCAAAAAAAAACACAAACCCAAACAAACCAAGAAGCGTCATACATAGCCGTAATCACGTGCCCAAGTCCTGGCTTGCAATGTTGTGCAATTTCGGAAAAAAAAAAAACAGAACAAACTTTACTATCACTGATGGGATTTACTAACAATCACTATCTCCACGAGTTTTTATTTATTATGCACTTAAATGGCCTAGTGCCTTATTCTACTGTAAAACAAGGGTCTCACAGTGTTTTGTTTAGAGATAAGCGTCAGGTTTGTTTCTCTTTCCTTTTCCCTGCGCCAAAGGTATTCAAAGTGATAGACATGAAATTGTCACTCTAAAGGATCACTCACATTTAAGAGAGAACAAAAATGACGCCCCGAAAACACTCTGACCTAATCGTTTCTTTTTTGTTAGTGTTAAGAAGGCCAATATTCTGTTCGCCTCTATTATCGCCCCCCTCCCCTCCCCAAAAAAAAGTGCCATAGTTAATCCCAGCTCAAAATCAGACAAGTGATCTCATGCAATTTTGTAAGGGTCTCAATTTTGCATTTTTTTTTTTTTAAATTACTCAACGATACTTAAAATCTCAAACGAATCTTAAGTATAACAACCAACAAGCTACTTTAATGTTGATAATTTCCTCTCTTCATAATCAGTCCGGTTGACTCATATAATAGTGACAGGTTGAGACATGAAGTATACTGTAGTTAGTTTGTTTTACAATGATAAGACCACGACTCTCCTCCCCCCCTCCTCCTCTTTAAAGATAAAGGTATTAAGACATTTCACAACTTAAGAATTCCGTGTAGGCTGGCGGGTCGTGTGCAAACAGTCACGCGTGAGGATTGTAGGAGGAAGGCAGGAGCAAGGAGAAAAGGGAAGACTGTTTTACAGAATGACAAAGGACAAGAGACAGAAAAGAGGAGGTGGCTATGAGACATAGTTATGAGGTGGAGATGAGATTCTACTTGTAGTAGTCTAGCTTTTGGTCATACCTTTGTTGTTGTTTTTATTGTTGTTGTTTCTTCTTCTTCTTTTATACTCCCTGTCACCTAAATCATAATTCACTTTATTTCTTCAGTCTTCTAACCGTATAAAATTACGAAATGAAACACTGCAATCAACCTGGGACACGTCGTTGCCTCTTTTGTCTGTCCATCTAACGACCTCGCCTTTAACTTCTTCCATCAATAAACACCAGACGCCAAATACTTTACTGGAATCAGAGTGCAGCTTTCACCATCTTCCCGTGCTCTACCTTATTTTTTTGGTGTGGGGGCCNGGGGGGGGGGGGGGGAGGCTCCTTTCTCTATGCTATGTACAACAGTTCATCCTAGGGGGCTGTAAGTACCATCAGAAAACCACAACGGTATCTCCCTGACCAACCAACCTTATCACTTCTTTTTTTTTTTTTACTAAACTAATGTCAACGTTCACAAATGCATTATCACCCAGTGACCTCTTGCTATCTCGTTTTTGTCTGTATTTCCGTCTATTTTGGGTATGTCTGCTTTTCCGTTCGTCTATACTTAATACCTACATAATACACTACAATAAGTTTGATAATAATTTTAGACTTTGTTTATTTGTTTATTTTATTTACAAAGGAATTAAGTTTTTTTTACACAGAAATGACAAAGACTATAGTGCAAAATGCCCAACAAAACTGCCCCCCTCCCCCCTCCGAAAAAAAAATTAAGGGATGTACCCTCGTATTATCACTGCGTAAGAAAAGAGGAAACGGTAAATACCAATTACTTTACAAAATTATAATTCTGGCCATTCACTACCTATGATACCTGAAAGACCATTCGTCTACTCTGATCCTCTCTTTATCAACAATATTTAATACATCCGGAAGGTTATTAAATTAATCATTATAACTATATTACGCCTTTCGGTAGGCCGATGAGTAACGCAGAGCATGTCTTAAATTGATGACGATTGGGATTGACGGATACAGACTTATCCGTTAAGATGATTGACGATGGCTGGTCAAATCTTGTACATGATTGACAGCATGAGGTCGAACAGAGTGCCAGGAGTTCAGAGGCGTTGCTGGGGTAGACATGGAGCAGGGTTGGGCAGAACTGAAATCATTGTGAACGCAGTTCGTGAACGTAAATTCAGTTCACTTGAGCTTGAACTGAGCGTTTTAGCTATTTTGGTCAAACTGATCTGGATCTGAACTGTAGCTAGTTTGAGTGCCTGATCTGAACTTTAATTTTCTACCTAAATTTCAGTTAAGTTCACATCTTATCCGAAAATCAGAATCGAATGCCAATTTCAGGACCCACGAGGAA
This sequence comes from Ellobium chinense, assembly GCA_033807755.1. Taxonomy (NCBI): domain Eukaryota; kingdom Metazoa; phylum Mollusca; class Gastropoda; order Ellobiida; family Ellobiidae; genus Ellobium; species Ellobium chinense. The sequence goes on from JAWQUT010000070.1 coordinate 456,931, forward strand.
CTCATCTGAGTTAAAAACTACTCAATTTTCTTGGAACTGAGCTAGACTTGATCTTAGGGCTTTTTGCGCTCAGTGAACTGAACTTGATCTGAACTGACTTTTTTGGTGAACTTGCCCAACGCTGTGATGGGGTGAGAAAGAGAGATAGGATAGGAGAAAAGGGAAGAGGGATTTGGGGGNTTTGGGGGGGGGGGGAGAGAATATAACGACAGCCATGGAAAAGACAGCAAAATGCATTGAAGAGTTAAATTATTTACAATAAATTCACTGGAAGTCAGAGTCTTCAAGGGGATTATTAATTCCTCTAACTAACAGATCCACTCAGTTGGTGGATATAGTGAAAAGAGGTCATCACAATGAAAACTCACCGGAAGTGAAAGGCATGCAAGGGGGAAGGAATCATTCTCGAAAGATAACTCTTGTATGCACTGTGCTTATTAGGGACAGAACTAGATGGGTTGATAGGACGGACACAGATGTGAAGAACATTAAATATAAAAGTCCTCTTTTTGGTTGAGATGGCAGCAGCAATAGTAGCCAGCTGTCCGCCCGCCCGACCGACCGCCCGACCGACCGACCGCCCGACCGACCGACCGACCGACAGACAGACAGGCAGAAAGACTGACAGACAGACAGACAGAAACCTAAGAGATGAAGTCAGCAAGATCATAAGTGCGAGTATAAGAAAATATTTTTTTTTTCTTTAATGTAGTCTTATTTCATAAAGCTTATACCCTGTTTGTTTTTCACACTCCGAGTATAAGTGAAAGACGGAAGAGGGCGTACACCATAACACGTGAGAACAGCAACAGACATCATGTTAATAATACTTCATGGTACATGCATATAGTGTAGAAATATACTTTGCCCCCATCCATTTACCAAAGAGTCTGATAAGAAATTAAAAGAAAGCAGACAACCAGACATCATTACTTAGGTACTTTGCCTTAGGTACCTGACATTTGATTTTGATTAAACGGGCGACTGAAATGGCCGAGTGCAAAGCACTTTGGACTGAGCAAGGCGATGCACCAGCGACACATGGAGAGGTTTGCTGGAGGGAGATTTACGTTTACATTTGGCAAATAAAGCATGCGGAACACGGGAGGCTGCCTAGGGTGACTGGTGCTTTTGTCGTGGCAAATGGCATTAGAAATGAAGAGAGAGAGAGAGAGAGAGAGAGAGAGAGAGAGAGAGAGAGAGAGAGAGAAAGAGAGAGAGAGA
>JAWQUT010000070.1:466982-484170 GCA_033807755.1 Ellobium chinense
CACACACACACACACACACACACACACACACACACACACACACACACATTCATGACTGTACAATGTGCTTGTAAAGACACAACAACTGCTACATCTAAAGAGCTGGAAATTCCAATTTTTATCAGCTATGACCTTTTAAGTAATCATGGTCAGGCAGATAACATATCAAGCCATTGTAAAAATTCTGGGAAATCACGATGATTAGTGCGTAAGCCTACTGTAAATATTCCTGAGGAAATCAAGTCACGACCAACTTTCGCCACTGCTAAATCGTTACATAAAATTAACCCGTTCTGACCTGAGTTGCCTCTTTGAGCATTCCCATCCACCTGAGCTCCACCTGCAATATCCGCCATGCACTTTCACTCACGTCATTTTCAAGCAAAAACCAGCAAACTTCGTTACATAAACTGTTAAGACGAAGGGGGCAGAGGCGAGAGGATCATTGCACTGATATTTCAGCAAAATGCAATAGAAAGAAAGTAAATCCTAAAATGCATAATGACTCGTCCAGGTATATAAACATAACCTCCGATCGTAGGGATTTTTCAGTCTCCCCAGGTCAAAACGACCCCCCCCCCCCNCCCCCCCTTCCCCACACACACACACTAATCTACCCGCAGATATTTTTTTTAAAAAAATGCTCGCTCTTGAAGATAAAATGGCTTTCATACGGAAGATCCGCAAATTTAAAATGCAAAATGAACAAATAATAAAAGTTCTCCTAGTTGCTTTTTTTTTTTGTTGTTGTTGTTGTTGGAGGAGTGTTTTTCTCCGCTTACACGGGTACCAGATACTAAGGCAATCTAATTTCCGAGGCTCTTCTGTGTGCCAATATGCCATTCGCCAATATTCCTTTTCCCCAGTGAAAATGACCTTTCATACAGCAGTGTTATTATTCGGTCAAACAAATAGACCAATTCATGATAATAACAATAATAATATTATATATGTAATTACCTGATGTTTGTGAAATATCCAGTTCGTAGATTCCTAATGTTGCGAGAACAATGGAACACAGTGTGCAGTCACATCACATGAATATGAGTAAGCAAGTACAATATGCAAGCCACATAAATCTCCCATAAAAGCTAGATTGATATTTCGCATCAACATTCAGCGAGGCCCAAAATTATGCATACAGAGAACACACTCACGAAACAGGTGGTTTCGTAAACACTTAGGCGAGACGCAATTCTAATCAACAGTGCGCACAAACTGGCACGGTTTCACTCACACTCTGGCGTGAGCCTACAGCCCTACTGCTAATACACCATGAAAGTACATTATTATGACTAGTTACCACGTCATAACATTTATTAATATTAATAACTGTCAGCTGTGTGATATTTTGAAGACTGGTACAGTGTGAGGCTAGATCCAAGGCAAAATTGACCTAGCTTTACAGTAGCACCACATTATCATCACTGCGCTTAATCTGGACTTACCCTAATAATATCATTGCCAGTTTATAATCCCTTAGAAGAATGCCGTGGAATGTTTATAAAATACACGTTGGAGGGAGCAAGCATTATACGCACAGGGCAGACAGTGTAGGCATGAGTGGGCAGGCAGAGTTTGGTTTGCAAAACCTGATCCATATCCAGGAGCAAATCTTACATCAGCGATAAAGAAACAAGTGCTAGGAAATGCATGACACAGAACAGGGGACTGTCACTTAGTAAAATGAATACATGAACACATTACTCTCTCTATTTGTATCTCCTATTTGATCTATACTTTTTTCTTGACCTTCTGTGACATGACAACACATACAGAAAGTACACAGTATTAATCCGCGGAATGCAGGCATTAATTTCTTTTGTCATGACACGCTGTTCCATGACTAATAATGGTTTCACTGTAACCATAAGCGGTCAGTGTCACTTACTACGATATAAAACTGTTTGTGTATGGTCCACTGGATTCGTGACCGAATTTCCAGTCATTTGACCCACTTCAGGAGCATATTATTATTTTGTTGCAGCCAATTGGTCACTTCATGTGTCCACTTGACCTACATTTGGTGTTATGTTACTAAAAATAGCGCGGCTTGCTCTTTGCTTTGTTTTGATGCAGTGTCACTCCGGCCCGAGACTACTGCCTCTGTGAGTTATGGGTACTATTTCATTTTGTTCAGGGTTATCAATTTCTCTTCTACAGCATTTGCCTGAGATCGAATTGTTATCGGACAACGAGTAACACAAGTGACTTATTTTTTTCTTCCACCAGCAATGATGTACCTGATGAAACAATAAGACAACAAATGGGATAAAAATAAGCACAGAGACAACCTATTCACAACGACAGCTGGTACAGCGATATGGTTCATAAACAGCAAATATTATTACGACTATAATTAGGACACAATTTTTTCCTTCACAAACTTTTGACCTACAAGTTTAGTATATATATAAATACAATGACGTAGTCTATATAGATAGCTCCAGCACAGCATGGATGAATATGACATCATAACAGCAAAGTCACACAGTCGGTACTGCGTAACGGCAACTCCTGTAGACTAGATAGAATTGCACGGCGATTATCCAATCACTGTTACATCTAACGGTAGTATATAATCTATTCTGCAAAATATTGCGAGTAAGCCAAATGACTGATTAAGCGGACTGCTATTACGATTGGCTGACTATAATAATAGCATAACCATTGTAGTTATAGAGGGTTGAGTTAATTGTTCACGGCATGCTATCTATTCTGTAAATAGGCCGGTGTGTAAGCTTCTCCATCTTGTTTACGAAATGTGCTATATTTCCGGGGTTCAATTCTTGCCCTTATCAGCATGAGCCCTTGGTAAAATTCCATGATAGTGCCCATAAATTATTAATATACACAAGACATGCTGCTCGACATTGGCACCGCGTACACCTGACTATTATGACTTCCTTCATAGCCAATATTCCAGGACACTCCCGCCTAGTTTGGTTTAGGGTTGGGGGCTGGATCAGAAAGAGAAACCATACATGTGAGAATTCCTAAACAGTGATTCTTTCTAGAAACTGTCCAAAGACTGGCTTTTCTTCATTAACCCCACACCTAACCCTGACCCCAACCACTATGAATGATAGGGTCATGGGGTATTGCCTATGGAACCTGCCGGAGTTCACTGCAGGGCCTGTGCAGAAAAGCAACTCGCCAGTGTCACTGATCACTGCCAGAGGCATTTTGCAATGAGTTAAAAGGGACTTGTAATTTATACAGTAAGACGGTGACCAACATTTTCAGGGTATTATGATGAAAATGAGATTAATACGGATAAGTCTCCCGGATCCTATCCAGCGTAAAACCTGCTCCCGCGACTTTACAAAATATTATCCACGCAGGCCAGATCAGTCAAGAACTTCTTAGACTCCCTCTGGAGAATACAGCGTCGACCACTTACCTTCTGACTGCCTAAAGCCAGGTAACCAGTTCACAGAAGAGTGTGCAGAGGAAACTGTGAATGAAATGCTTTCCCAAGGCACTTAAAATAATATGACTGTAGCAGAAATCGAACACTAAACTATCAGTTCTAAGCCGTAACCATTCGGTCACACTGCTTCACGCGGGCCCATATTTCCATATCACTGACATGTTTTGATTTTGATATATTCTGAATACATCTCTACATTTATTCTTCTGTTCTTTTTTTTTCTCTTTTTTAGTCAGCAACACCCTTGGAATAAGGCCGTTTCGATGTGATATATTTATTTGGTTCAACAAGTACTGACAGCTCCTGAGTAATAAATAGAACAGAGATCTTATAATAATGACATTAAGAACCATTACAGAACGCAAATAAAACGTAGAGTACCATTATCGTGGGCTCCTGTAATAACTTGAAAATTATTACATGTACTAAACTGCTTATCATCACTGTAATGACCTATCAACAATGGAAATCTAACAACAACAACAACAACAACAACAACAACAACAACAACAACATCAACAACAACAACAACAACAACAACAACAACAACAACAACAAAAGGCTTATGACCTCCTTACTATGCTGAAACTAAAAGCCAAAAACTATATTATAAGACAGCCTTATGTGCAATTTGATTTCGCGTTAGGCCTTTCTTTTTTTGTTTTTGCCCCGTAGCCATGCAATACACAATGCGTTTATTCCATTTCGCCACTTTTTTTTTCCTCCAGGTTATGACCTCAAGATAACAAACTCACTGTATAGCACATTACGCCTCCTGACCCGTAATCTGAAAGATATTTAATTAAGTATTCTGAGTCACGTTGGCATGCATAGGCGGCGGAATGAAGAAGGGACGTGGGGGGAGGAAGGGGGAGGAAGAACTCCATTCACTCCGTGTCTAAGAATGACGAGAGGACAGGCAAGTGAGTGACAGAAATTGAAGTATCGGCTTAATGCATTGAAGAGATAGCCTACAATACTGATTAATTCCCTTGTGTGTCTCTAACTTCCGCCAAGCACAAAGGTACATTCTGTGTTCTGAGCGTATCGAATTCATTCAAGAGTTATAAAGTGTTGACTTCTCTTGTGTTTCTCTTAATTTCCAGCCAGCATGCAGGGACGGTTAATATTTTATGCAATCGAGATCTGCATTCCTTCCCCTTCCCCTCTCCCGTTAACAAAAAAAATGGTCTTCGCACGAGTACTAGATACTATGTTGAGTATTAATTCCACTCACCTCCTCCCCACCTCCCATTTCTCATAACATTCCTTTACCAAGCTCAAAACGTTGCCTAAGTTGACGCCGTCTGTATTAAAGCTGCATTGGGTCCTATCCTGTCCTTCTCTCTATTTAATCTTGTAAGGCCATTACAGGCGAGGTTTAATGAGAACAACTGGAATAATGTCACGATGTACTGCAGACTAATTTGCATTTAAATTCGACATTTAAATTGCACTTGGATTTCAGTTTCGATGTATGTGATATTGTTTTTAAGCATAAGTTGGGTCTGCTTAAAATTAAAATACATGTATCTTCATGACGGTGAATTGGCATGCGTGATTAATTTGAGAGGTTACGCATTAAAGATGGGATCTCTTATCATCGTAAGAATTGCATTAGCGCACTAGTACTGAATACGCCCTTAACGGACAACATGCAGAGTCAGTAAAATTCTTACGACGATATGAAATCCCACTGTATTATGCGCAAGCTCTCAGTTCTCATGGTGAAAGTTCCTAACGTCTGTCACTACCTACCCTGTCACAAACAAGATGCAATTCTTTCTATGTGTACAGAAAGTTCTCCACTGTCATTTCCTATAAAGCAAATCTGAAGGCAATCAATCGCACATGTATATAAAATGCGCAGACTTTACGTCTTCGGGTTAGAATGTCTTTCTGCCAGACATCTCTATTAACGGCTGGGCTGTACCAAGCCACTGGTGCGTTTTCTGAAATGTAGACTGTCGCATGGACGCGCTCATCATCCGTGATGTACTGTAATAAATACAGATTTCAGCGTAAATCTTGAAGAAAGAGAGGGTCATAAACAGAGGTATTGTTGTCAATAACTGCAATTTGGGTTAAACAAAATTCCTACTCGTCTCATTTAATTTGGTCAAATAAAGCATTCATCTTGAGGTCATGTCACTATGCTTTTGTTGCATACTGAAATTCTTTCCCCGAAAACCGAACATATTCTGTTTTTCCCTCACTTTACCTTACAGCAGCTTTGTGCCAAACAACTCTTCATTCACAGCAAACACCATAAACACTATGCTCATAGAAAGCGTATATTCGATAAACCTGTACTCAAGACTAATTAACAGAGTATATTTTCTGTCCTACATTCTCTTCCTTTTACAGCTGCCAGTGCGGAACGTGGCCTGAATAATTGCATTACATACCACTCTTTTACAAACTCGAGAAAAAAAATCAAGAGGGACTGGAATAGTCTACCAAAGCCCAATCTTTTCTTATTCGCTGAAGCGCGATTTGTCTTTTCTTTATACGTTCATAGCTCCTCCACACTAGATTATTTACACGACATCTCTCGATGCTTTCAGGCCGACAATCTTGACCTACACTGCGAAATTTTCTTTTCAATGTGGTGGTGGTGGTGGCCCTCATACCTGAATTTTTAGCTGTCGCCATACTCAGTCTTAATGTCTGAGTATCGAAAGTATCCATTCTATTTTGATTGTGATACTCAGTAGAGGATAAGAATTTCGACAATGTTCGAAATATTTGAATACTGTTGATTGTTGATACACCATTCGACACTTTTAACACCTTTGGAAATTTAGATTAGACAAAATACTGCCCTTGCAAGGAAAGTATCTACATGGTACCGAAACTCCAGAGCTTCAGATTTGATATTACCATCGAGATTGCTAAGGATCTCAAATATTGAATCTCTGAGACGATACTGCCCGCTACTACTTCTTGCGACAGTTGAAGCGCTCCTCTGGTTGCCGACGAAATAATGTCTAGATCTATTCTGATGTGAAATAGCCTGTGTAGGTGGATAGGCTAAAAAGGGCGTTCTGAAAGGATGAAAAACAACAGGGTGGATGGGCAACCAAGCATGTGTCTCTCGTCTGTCTATAGAATTGCTACACAGGCTCTCCCTCTCTATCTCTCTCTATACATGTATAACCAACATATAAGATAAAGTATACATGACATTTCTGGCTTTGTATCTAATTAGGAACTGATTGCAGACCAAATAGCAGTTGGATATTTTCGGGAAAGAGCAAAAGTTTAAAAAAATATAGTGTTCCAGGCCTTTATGGGCACACTTGTTGGCTGTCTACATGGCTAGGCCACATTTAGGTGTCCGTCTGTTTTATTTTGCTGGAGGAAATTGAGGGCTTGGCCCCATTTGGTTTGAATCCTCATTCTGCTTCAACAACTTTGTCATATATAAATGCAGTATTGTTCAGTACATACTGCACCATGCAGCACGCCTTTAATCAACGCAGTGTGTGACAAATATCACAGGCTAGGCCCAAACGAACTTCTTATGAGTCGACGATAGACCATAACTCCTACTATTTTGAAAAGCTTCACATCCATGACTGAAGAGTAGTGGGATGTTCCCTGAATCAGGCGTAGAGAAAGAAAGAACCGATGACAGGGATGGCCTTCATGGATATTGCGTTCGTCTTTTAAATCAGCAATGACAGGTATTTCTAAAGGTTTTATTCACCTTTCTCCGCCAAAATAAGCATATGTCAAATGCTATAAAGGGGGAAACGAAATTTACCAGCGTCGGTGGCCCTAAAATCTCGTTTCTATTAGCATGATCATCGTAACTATTTTAATACACAGATAGTAATACATCAGTGTAGGCAGCACAAATCATCGTAACTTTTTCAACATACCGATTATAACACATCAGTATAGGCTGCATCCCTCGATGCTGACAATACACTCGCGGTTTCACCTTGTCCCAGACGACATGTTTATCAGCGAAACGCTTCGACGGATCTTCTCGTATATGCTTTAATTACAGGGATAACAGGGTAACAGAAACAAAACATGTTTTTGAGAATGTCACCAAACAGGTTGCAACCCACACAAGAACAAGGTGAATGACACACCAAAAGCATAGGGCACATAATAAGATCAAAGCAATATTACAATGCTCTGTAGTCTGACATGAAGAGGGTTAGGCAATGATACGGAAGAACTATCTCAAGATCTGTGGTCCTATGTATAATCCTTGCGATAATTAACGTAGTGGGGTAACCACGGGAAACTACGAAAACATTAGTAAATAGTAGAGTTCACAGTAGTTAACGCAATGCGCAGATTAACAGAAGGTTTACGCATATGGCCACTGCTATCTATCTGACTTCTCCAGAAATGAAGTTTAAATTGTTTCTCCATATTACATATCACGCAACACCCAACACCCAATATAGTGACAAAGCATGTTTTCATACCCTGGGCCATTATCGATGCGTCAATTTATTTGAACAGTAAACATAATATCCAGTACCTTAAAAAACAAAGATCGGTGTATCTACTTCCATAACTTGTGTGTGATACGACGGTATAAAATGCGCCCTTTATCGATAATTGTATGCAGTTCAGGAAGCTAAGCCCCACCCCTCGAACCTGAATTCAATTTAATGAGCTTGCATGACACTGCGTCTCAGACAAATCACTTTATCTTTCTCCACTGGCACTATGCCATACGACAATCTAGTTTACACCCATAGGAACTGAAATCATGTAACTCGTTTTTTTAAACAGAAAGAACCTCAAGAAGTTAAAAAAAAAAAAATCAATGCAACTCCTTCAATAAACTCAATGCATTACGTCAGTCTAGACTACGACCCTAAGTTACTGACGGTACTGTCAAGCAGCGGTGATCAATTGAGCTCAATATTATAGGGAAGCTCTCTGCCGCGCAGTATAAGTTTCATTAAAGTCGACACTGCTTAATCGTCGTCCTCTTATTAGCAAATCAAACAGTTCAGACCACAGAATAATCAATTCTTTTAGAAAGTCACTACATAAACCCAAAGCCAATTATTTGCAGTTTTTCTGCATGCTGACGAGGGGAATTGACTCTACAAAAATGTGATAACTCATTGTGAATAGAATATAACTTCCTGCACTACAGTCTACGCACAAGCACATTATCCTGGCATGATGCAATACCTGAGATTCCTTGCAACATATTACGTATATCGGTGAAGAATATTTTCCTTAAAAGAAAGGACGGGAGGGCGAGAACATTTTTGCGGTGTAACGTCGTATTCCAGAAAAACCAGATTAGAGAGAAACGCAATCCAATGACATCTTAGGCTAGCATACAGAGATTTATTTATTTCCTAAAAAAATTATTGCAGTTTATGACTTTCTTACAACGTATATTAATTTTGATACTGTCATCAAAGTCGGCCTGACAGTTTTGCACAAAATAATACCAAAATTTGCAATGACTAGACCCAATCTGTGAAGTTCGTTGCTGTACTAGAACCGAACCGACTTGAATTGTTCATCCTGACCTGAACGGTTGCACACTATTCTACATTTCATGTGAAATACGACCTAGTATCTCAGCACGGACGAGTCACCAACATGCTAAATCTATTAAGCAAGCGGGATAAAAGAGAACTAAAAAATATCCAGCTGTTATCAATCTTACATCTGCTCCCGTGTCTTAATACTTCAAAATCATTCTAAATCCTTCTTAATGAATAATTCATGATGCATAGCTTGTTGCACACAGACACTGCGTTTTGGGCAAGTCTCGCTAGCTTGATGATACAAATGCAGCAAAATCTCAGATCCCAAAACCTCAATCCAGAATTTCTCGTTTACTCGAAGCAAAGCTTTAATCCCCTTTTTTTGCCCTGTATCTCTAGATCGAGCTTAAATCAGGGACGCGCCACTCGTCTGCTTAAGAAATTTTCTGAACATTCTCCGGCATTCAGTGAATCATTTGAAAACGTAAATTTTTACTTAGTTGAACCTTACCATAACTCCAAATTCAGGTACCTTTTATATTACTTTTCATTCCATATTTATACACAAAGAAAAAATGTGTAAGGCAAGCGGAAAAAAAAAGACAAATAAGACTAAAAAATTGTTTCGATTTTGATTTTGATACTTATGCAGTTTATCGGACTGATTTCCTCCTTTAGTACTTTATTTCATACCCAATGTCACCGCCATTCAAACTGGACAATATTACTGTGTCGGGTTTTATTTCCTCTTTTTATTTTCCTTAATTATGTTGTTGTTTTTTTTCTGTTTATATCTAGCATTTCAATGTTTGATTACCCATATGTAATATGACCCTGCAATCTGGTTGCGAATAAATAAACTACCATTGAAATTAAAATTGAAATCGATATCTAAAGGACTTCTTGGAAACACATCATTCTCTGACTTCAGAGAATTCACTGAAGAGTGGCTTTCCTGTTAAATATGTTAAATCTATTTCATGAAATCTCTAATTCCCATTCTGAGCCGGTCCCTGGAAATCCGTAGTCGTGAGATTCTTCTATTAATAGGCATATAACAGCGGATGTATGATGACAGTCGCCTTCTTCAGAATGCTGGTACTGGCTGACGATGATGTTGCTTTGTTGTTGATGATAATGATATGGTGCTGCTGCTGCTGCTGTTGATGATGATGTTTCAAGTTTATTTTCTTGTAGGCCAACGGCCTACAATATCTGAGTACGATTATAACAAATCGTCACATGACAACCAATATGTACATTTGCAAATGACATGTCACTTATTCAGCTTGAACAGAAAAACAAACAAATAAACAGACAAACAGACAGATAGATACACACACATGCGCATTTACACAGAGCTATCAGGCAGACGGATAGATAGACAGGCAACAGACACAGACAGATAGATAGACAGACAAACATACCATAGTTCTTATACTGTCTCTTGGTGCACTCATCCTTCTCAGCGTTACATCCACACCACATCCACACAGACAACGCACTCACACACAACAAGTATCTTATCTCACACATCTTTCCGCCCCATGGCAGAATCACGAGGACATTGATAATAAATATATGCACCACTTGTTGATGCTGTTAACATCGTTTATAAACACATCTCTAGATATGCCATGATTAGGCAACACATTAACGGTAAGAGCTCTTGCAGTTTACAATCTTCTTCACAAACTTACAACTTACACGTCAACATTCAAAACCATCCCTTTAACAAAGATCAAAGCTCCACTTTAAATCTATACCGATTGTAAACAAATCCCCTTACTGCATTTTTTTTTCTCTGTTATTCTTTCTCTTCTCTAACAACAGCCAAAAGGAAAAAAATGTGAAAAAGGGAGAACAGGAGAGAAAAGAACCAGGAGAACTAAATACGTTTTCAACCAAAAAAGAGGTCCATTCAAAGCAGTCATGGGGAAAAAACTCATGCTTTAAAGTTCTACAGCTCTAGGACTAAGTAGCAGTTGCTTAACTGAGTGCGACAATGCCAAAAGAGAAAAAAAAAATACGAGACAGAAAAATACGCTCTCATCCCAAAAAAAGAANCACTGAAAGCCAGCTACGGTGAACAAACTCCGACATGTTTTGAAGTTCTACAGCCTTAGGACTAAGTACCTATTACTTAACTGAAAGCGAACACCACAGGCAGGACTACACATAATAGGAAAAAGGCAGGTCCGCGCGGCTCGCTCGACTGTCATGCCCAGCGGGTTGTGTAAAAAACAAAGATCTAGTAAGAAAAAGACCAGTAAATAGTCCAGTAGCCAACAGATATATATGGAAGTAGGGTGGATTTATTATGTTTTGTCAACCAAGATGTTTAGCTCAAGAATCCGTTTGGTCTCACTCTGTTCCTTTTGGGTATTTTTTTTTATTTGTTTGTTATCACCATTAGGCATGAACTGCCAAGTGTCGGTACGAGTTTTATGTACTAGTATCATTTAATGAGACCACTACATCAATTGAATTTTCAATCCATTTTTCGGTCAAGAAACTCGTCGGCATAAACCATTATGTTGCCACTGCACATTAAAACTAGCATCTATATTCTGAAATTTCTACCCCCCACCCCCACCCCAACCATCCGATTTTCCCTTTCCAGATATATAAATCCTATACATCTGCTCTGTACACTGTTGTAAAGTTCATTCATTCCAGAGAAGACTCTCACTCACTAAATTTATTCTTATTAAATTCCTATACACGTATACTTGACCCCAGTATACCGCGATTTTGACATTTGTCTTTTGACCAATCAAAATAAGGCTTATGTCGTTTCTTGGCTAGATCACGTTCTTGAAATGACATGACAACTTACAGCGTGTACTTCCACCAGTTGGCCAGAGAAATAATTGTTTGAAATGGCATGGGGTCACTCTATCCAATTGAAGAATGGAATATGTCAAAAATCGCGATTGACGATCAATAACATTATGCCATACAATTCATCTATAATGCCTCAATAAAACTCGCTAAGTTTATCCACAAGCACTGACCATTTGCCCCAACATCAATTTTTTTTGTGTATAGAAGTATTTTTTTTTTATTTTTCATTTCCATCACAAACAAAATTCGCTACCTGATGACTTTCACCGCCAGAGCCTGATATCGGAAGTCATAGAGAGCGGCGAAAGCTTCATTCTGATTGGCTGCAAGACAATTACTCATAGTGCTGTCTACGTCTGTTACATTGGGCGTAAGAACTTATTGTCTTACTATCATCAAAAGTGGATGCGTAAGTATTACCACTTAACTTATCGCACGATATACTCCTCAAAACGTTTAATTTCAAAGTAAAAAAATGAGATACTCGACGTTCTGGAACTCGATGTATTATGCTTAGAGGCTAAATGAATAGATCTATGGACCATTATTCGTTCGTCAGGCCTCTGTGTCCATCACGGAATTGGTGTGCTCAATTGTGCAATTTCTCTGTATGATATGACTTAAACTTTACACAACCTGAATACATCCTGCAGGTACATATTTCATCTTGTAATTTAAAATCCTAACTCTTTCACACAATGTAATAAAGTTACTATTGTTGAATGACTGTGGATTGACGATTAATGACATATCAGTTTGTTTGTTTTTTTTAGACGTATAGTCCTTACCGCACTTATTCATGTAACGGAGTGTGGGAATTATAAGAGGATGATGCACATTTATGGACTTCCATGAGAGGGAGTAATTAAGAACCACAGCCACTTCTGGACGTACGAACAAAAACAACCGAGAACTGACGACACAATGCATCACATGAACAACTGACCTGAGTGGGCCATAGACTTAAAGTAGGTGGAAAGAAGGACGGGAAAAAAAGTTGTAGAAAGAGAAACACAAAGAGTGAAAGGGAGATACAGACATACTGTACATTTACAAATGAAAATAAATGCTTGATTACATACCTAACATGTGACAATGCTAACTTTCCTCTAAACCAGCGCCACTTACTCAACTATACTGAGATACACAAGACAGCATCTCCTTTAACGTATAATCTATATCGCAGTAAAAACGAAGTTTGAAAAGTTAAACCAAAGTGAATCAAAGTTGTAAAACTGGTTCTGAGAGGGAAAACGGACGGGTCTATAATTACGACTAAAATGTTATAAATAGAAATATGCATTCGAATACAATCACAACAACAGAAAAACAACCACCACTGTAACCGTGACACTGCTCAATATACTTGTGCCACTAACCTCTATGTACTTCCAAAACGTTCTTCCAAGTTCCGTTAAACAAATGATAGTCTCCACCCTTAATGAAAAATGTACATATCGAGTTTGGGTGTTGAAATAATACAGTGTAGGTCAACGAAAGCCTTGTTCAGACCGGGCTCTAAATTAGTGGACACATAACGGTCAGTTCACACCGCTCTATTTGCACAGCGGGCTGTTGGCCGCTATGACAGGGCTGGACAAATACAAGAGCTAGCGTCTGAGCACGCGCGATATCATAGGATTTTGTTCGACTTCAGCATGAAAGGGCTACAGACCCAACAGCATGACAACAGAGGGGAGAAGGCTGAAGACACAGAGTAAGAGAACAAGAGACATACAGAACTTTGGAGCGCCCAAAAGACTTTAATAAGTAAAATCCAAAAAGCAGTGAAAAATGGCGACAGCATTAGCGATACTATACTACGACTTAGTTTTAAAGACGTGTGGTGCCTAATTATTAAAGATGACAATGAAGGATGAAAACTCTTAAAATATGCAGATACAAATGAGTAGTAGAAACGTTTCTTGTGGCGAGAATTAAGGATAATCCATAATATGTTCTTCCTTCAAACTAGAATGAAGTCGTTACCCTGTCTAAAGATGGCCATGGACTTCATAATTACTTCCAATCCCAACCCATTTCACACCCTTCAATGCCAGACAAATCCCATCTACGAAACAGATTTTGTCATGAGACCGTGACGTGTATTGGTAAGTAGCATCAAGGCCGGAATGCACAATGATCATTGGCCTCCATTCTCTTTGCATGGGAAAATGGACAAAATGGAACTACTTCCTTCAGAAGACAACGTGACTTAGATTACTTTATCCTCTCGATTTCGCATACGTAATTTCACCCCTGCGTTCCTTCCTTCCTAAATCCTGAACAGCCCTCTCCACTCTCGCCCACCTTGGGCTTCTGTTTAAATAAGGAGCTAGATCTAATAATGAAGTCTCGTCGTGACAGAAAGTACATTAGCCGGATTAATACAGGCCCCAGAAGGCCCTATGATGAGAGGTAACAACCTATGTGTGGTACACTGTGAATGCCAAGTTCCTCCAAGCATTCAAAATAGCATTCCATAACCTCACGGTTAAACCAGAGTTCTGCTAAAAGGTCTCAAAGTGCAGGATCAACGAGGAACCATCTATCTGCCCCCCACCCCCTAAATTTAACAGGTTGACAAAGCAACGGGGACCTGACCCCCAATTTCTGGAAATTTCACAAAATTTCCAAATTTTTGGCATTTCTATCAAAATAATACAGATCTGTGGAGTGGTATCAATTTATACAAAAAAAAAAANCAAAAAAAAAAAAAACAACGAAAATACGACTTTTATTTACCCCGTAGGGAATTTGTTATACAATGTTATACATCTCATTCATAATACATAATACTGTATAAGGACATAGAACAATGCACATCTGATAGCAGATATTGTGTTATCATATCTTTCGTAACCCCTCCCCCAAAAGGATTGTAGTGCCGAAGCTACCTCCATCTCTCTCTCTCTCTCTCTCTCTCTCTCATTCTCTCTTTCTTGAGAACTTGTATACTGTACAATAATCCTCGACTGACTCATTTCCACCGTTTCGAGGGGCATAGGGTCTATTTCACATTCCCACTCCCCCTCCCCTACCAAAAAAAAAGGGGGGGAGACNGGGGGGGGGGGGGGGGGGGCAGGACACTGTTCAGTTATGAAACTACCCTACTTCTACTCTGAGAAAGCAGCAATCCAGGTGACAGAAAAGCAATAAGGTCATCAGTATTTCCGTTCTATTACACTAAAGCTCAGTCTTCAGAGTACCTTTCTCTCACGACGTCCCACAGTTCTATGTTAAGTCTACATTCCCTACAGTCATAGCGTGGGCCTACGCTCTCCCTGTCCTTGTATTATGTACCTTATTTCTCCTCCCCTCTTCCCCTGGTGCCTCCGGTCAAATATTGCATGTTAGTTGTGTGTAAATAGTATAGAACCCCAGCTCGGAAAGCTTAGTCTAGCCGTTGTAGCTCTTATGCGTACCAGGAACGGATGTGTCGAAAAGAAACCTATATACAAAAAGTTTTGCTCAAAGCATTTTATTTTTGGCTCTTTGACACGATACTTCAATATGGCAGAGGTTTTTGAAACTTGGCTGGATTGGACTGAAGAGATTCGGCAGCGTATTGGACCCACCTGATCGCTTCAGGAGCCTCAAACATCTGGACTAATTAATAGCATTCAGTCTCCAACATCCATTTTTTTCTCCTCCTATTCTAATTCATGAAACGTTGTTAAGAGTTTGACGACCAACATTTTAATGATTTGATAGCACTGTGACACAAAGCTAAAATCGAACCAAACAAATGTTTTGTCGTGAATGACTAATTATGAACATCAATTGGTAAGTCTATACCTGAAGACCGCTTGCCATAGTATTATAGTTTGAGGTGACTCAATCTTATCAGTGTCGTATTTTGGTTGGTTCTAATTTTATTACATCTAAAAAAAAAACCTCAAAGAAATACTGAAAGTGAGAGGCAGCCTGGCGCACCGTCACGCCAAACGAGAGGGTGTTGTGACTAATCCCTGTCATTTCAATGTCGCAGGGGATGCGGAGAACAGAACATCATGTAGGTGTGAGCATCGATGTGAGCTATGAGGTCATTGTTGACATAGATAACTTAGCTTATTAATAAAATCGTATCATGTTTACTATAGCATTCAAAAATATGAACCCTGGCATATGATTTTTAAATTTCTTGACAAATTCGAATTTCACGGATCAGGTCTCTAGGTATAAATCCAGACTATCGAAAATAGATTCTTCGGAACACAACAGTTAAACAAATCTGCGGATTTTTTTAGCACATGAAGATCGAGGTCGTTAATTCTTTCTGCATTTACCCTTGTGAAAATCTGTCTGCAGAAACACCGAAGAACAGAAGGCACTGAATGAAAGAAGAATGCATTTGTATTGTGGTAATACGCTATCTAAAATGTCAAAAAAATCGAAACTGCCACCAAAAATGGACGAAAACGAAAGTCAAATCTGGAGGTTTTCGGTTGAGAATTATACTTCTGTTGTTGCTGCAGAGGGGAGGGGGTGGGTAAAAAATTACACCAGCGACTGCTCACATACCGATGCATTATGCGTGCACATATGTGTCTTGTTTGCTTAAAGGAATGAGAAAATCAGTGAGTCCCCATATTATACGTGACACTTCCTACTCGCAGAGACAAACAGGTCTACACACACGCACACTTAAACGAAACACCTGAGGATGACAAGTCAAGCCGCCTAGACGCAGGTAAAAACTTTACTTACCTGGGCTGGCTGTATCGTCGGTATGGTATGCGATCACTAGACGGATATTATGAAATTGAAAGTACATGCATAATACTGACATTTCAAACACCGCATAAAATCATTTATCAATGTGTGCACGGAAATATTTTCACAACCAAGCAGCTACGCTGAAAATCGACCATAATTCCGCTGTATCTACCTGTATTTAATTTATCAACCATATCAGCCCTCGCCAGTCCTCAGCACGCCATCTTACAGAATAGTGAGCTATCTGTACCCCATCTCTGGCATGACTGTCAACTGTGATTCAAGATTCAGGAAGTTTTATTTAGCTCATGTCACAACGACATTTGAGCATTCAGTGATTACAAAATAATTAATATTACAGCATCTCAACAATAACGGAAGGACGCAACTAAGCGGAGCTGCAACATTTATGTATCTTTTTCTGGTAGCGTATCTTTAACTAAGCGCAGCGTTGTTGATAGTCTAGCTGAAATCGTTCAGCGCCAGTCGTCCTGCCTCTCCGATGTCTATGTTTGTCTAAAGTTCGATGCTTTTCTTTTTTTTTTTTTTATTTTCTCAGTCTTCCATGTCTCCTTCTTGTTTTCCAGACACTTCCAGATGCTTTCCACGGTTCTTTACATACTTCGACATGTCTAGATGTGATTCTGTTGTCATATAAAATTGATGTAATTAAGCAGAATCCTCTGTGTATACTAGTCTGAAA
>JAWQUT010000070.1:484982-495029 GCA_033807755.1 Ellobium chinense
AAATTAAACCCAGGACAGCTCTACTCCGCTATTGCCCAACCCTGCCAACAAAGAATATACCCACGAAAACATATATGTATCAAATATAGTAAACTGGCCAGATAACCATCAAAGCAGAAGTCGTTCCCTAAGAAATTTATCTGTGAGTACAAGACATGTGGTAAGACAGAAAATCGAAAGGTTAACTACCCCCACGCCAAGAAATGTAGTGCCTCAAATTTAAAATGCATCTGCGGCCTGTAATAAGTGTCATCATTCTTGTCTTGTCATGAGATTCCTTTTTGGGTGCGTTTGTAGCTATACGGCAAACTAAGCAAGACGCATTCACTTTCAAATCTAATTACATCACACCTGGGGAAAAAATGATCGAGGTGGAATCTGCAAAGCGAGCCTAGCCACACAAAAAAAGGATTAAAGAAGTCTGATCACCCTCTGATTCATTCTATGATTTAATCATAATATCCTAGATCTTTGCTTGGGAGAACAGACTGACCTTGCTGTTGTTAGCACACGAAAGTTATCTGAATCCCTTGAGTCAGCTTAAAAAAGCTGGCCCCTATAAAGGTTTGCAAGACCATCTCCTCATGTATGATTATGATGCGTGCAGCAAGGTGGCAAGAAGTGTCACTGAGCAAAGGCAGAGGCAGAACTTAAGGGGATAGGCTATCCATCTTGTGCATTACGCGGTCCTTTTCTGATTCAGTAAATTTTGCAGGCAAAGATGGCGCATCAAAGTGCTAAACAGTGTACTTTTTCCTACTGTGTGGGTGTTGATATTTTAGAAATGTATCACCACAAACATTTAGCAACCAGAATTTAAATACGTAGCTAAGACACATTAATGCACACAGTTGCAAAGGGGTTTTCAACATTTGTCTCAAGGAAAGGGACTGGCTCTCAAAAAAGAAAAAAAAAAGTATCAGTAAGTATGCGCATTATTGTGTCCCTTAGACATTAGAGATATAATGAGAATTAAAGTAGCACAAAAAAATGTCTCTTCAAGCAATAGCATTACTGTGTCTTTTAGATACATGTGTGACATCTAGTGGTAAAGAATTAAAAAAAAGGGATTATGAGATACAGTTTTTCTACTATAACTACCCATAAAGAAAGAAAAAAAAAGAATGAGAAATGGCACTATATAACAAACTGGTGCGCAATTTCGTATGCAAAATGTATTGAATGAGACAAGAGTAGTGCGCTCCAAAATACTGCACTTAGTTAAGTCAAAATGGGATGACAGGCAATCCCCTTAACGGATTTCCCAGTATTCCGTCTTTCTTAAAAAGTCAGTGTTATCAGGCCTGCGAAGTCATTCTTTCTTGAAACACTTGATTAGATTAGCTTAATCATTTCCCTTCTTGTCCAAAGAACAAAGAGCCCCATGACCTTGTCTTTACTGCTTAACATGATGGCATTCATGAGAAGTAGCGAAGGTGAAGGACAAGAATAAGGAGTCCGCAGTCATCTTAGCTTTACTTTTACTTTACTTTCCCGATCCAGCGGTTTCTTTTACCGTACTTTTCCGACACAGCGGTAACATTTATTTTACTTTCCCGATACAGCAGTTACTTTTGCTCTATTTTCCCGCTTCCGCCTCCATCTAGGCTTGAGCCCATGGCCGATATGGCATGGTGTTGTTATGAGCTGTTTTCTTTCCTAGTTGGTGAACCGATAGGTGGAAGTCATCTAAGCTAAGCTTGTTTTAGCATACAAAAAATATTATATAGAATCTGCAAGAAAAGGTGTCATTATGTACTTTAATGGTAATACGCGCAGGAATAAATTACACCAGCCCAAATTTCAACCTTTCCCTCTCCATTCCCTTTCTCATCCGCGCATGCCACCATTATATTGGTTCGTCATACGTCACAAACAAATCTATCCCCGGAAATATTACTGTCGTAAGTCTGATTTACGACAGTCTTTATTTCCGGGCGGCGGATGAAGAAACCAGAGTAGTCTGCGGTCTATTTTAAAAACCTCCAAAACTAAATTTTTATGTAAGTTGAAGGTAATGTTTGCAGAGACTGAGTCAAGACGTGCGTTTGTGCATGCACCAATGGCAGACAGACGATCCTATTACTATAATAAACACGGTCAATTGCCTTGTCGAGCGTGGTGCATAAGAGCAATACTTAACCAAACCTGTCCCTTTTAACGGGTAACGAGTGGTTAGACGAGACACTGCTGGTAGAAAAAAATCTTGCCACGTAGTAACCGTGTCGTTATATAAAGTAAGTGGCCCTAGCTGCATAGGGAGATATAATGGACGTTAAGCTGCATAGCCTCAAGCAAAGTAACAGTGTTGTCACCAAAGATCTACGGCTCGCTTTCTCAGATAATAATATACACGTCTTACCAATGAAACCAGGAGAGAGGGTCCAGGAAAAATACTGCTGGTTGGAGATAATACACGTTACTACGCCGCACGCCGCGCACGGAGCCTTGGTATCAGTACTTAGCGACCTTATGGATTTCAGAGGTCCTGCAGTGTTCTCACTACTAACCCCCCCCCCCNCTTACCCCTTCCCCACTATCATAAATCTGAGGGGCGAGTAAGGGTGTGGAGATGGGGTGGGTTAAAATATTTAAGAGATTTGAGATTTTCTTCAAGTAATGCAATCTTTGGAGTGAAGGTGAGGAGGGAGGATCAGCGCACATTTTGAAATTTCAGGGGCGAGTCGCGCAATCTAGGGAAAAGTGGCTGCAATACTGACTGGTTGCAAAACAAAATAATGGTGCTGCTATGAGAGACCGTTGAGTCAACACAAACTAGACCATTATCTTGGTCTAGAAGTGCGGGAAAGGTCTACATTATAGCTATGGAGAGAATCAAGTATAGATAAAGAAAGAACTGAGTTACCTAATTTATCTCCCTTCGTCGCTACCCTCAATCAATGCAGCTCGGTCTATAGCAGAGGTTCCCAACTTTCTAGATCGGAGTACGCCATAAAGTCCCATGGTGCCAGGAAGTCCGGTATATCCCTATCTTGCTATCCTTCACTGGTAACAAAACTGAGTCAGCTGGTACATGCTCATGTACGTCGTGACACAGGGTTTATGCCACTTTCCCAGGAAAAAAAAAGCACCTTATGGACCCCTCTTAAAAACAATGACATAGTTATGGACCCTTTTTAAAGATCCACAGCAAAATGTTCTGCCGTCTCAACGAATCCGCTTGTCATCCGGCCAGTGTGAAAGGTTGAGATAAATCGCCAACTACTGCAAACAGAAAGTGACGGAATTACCACAAGCTCATCTCTCTGGATTTCTTCTTTTCATTCTAACTAGTCACCAATTACCGCAAATTCTGACATCTGAATAACCATTTCTGATACGGGCATGGTGGAAGCATAGAAATTATAATGTCTTTTTAAGGTCCACAACCACTTGTCACGAAAATTATGCATTTCTTAAGGACAATGATCTGTCTAATGACCACTAAGAACCCCCATGAACCTTGCGGAGTTTGGCTGGCGTACTTAATGTACAGAATCCCAGTTTACAGGTACTGTACCTCATCTCAAACCAACAGAAATTGCTGTCTATTTAAGGTCCACGACCACTTTTTTTACGAAATATGGCATTTCTTTAGGATCACAATTTGTCTAATGACGATTAAGGACCTGCTTTGAACCTTGCGGAATTTGGCTGTCGTCATTCAGGTTCGGAACCCCTGATCAACAGGTACCTCCGTTACACTCCCTCCTTATCTCCCAACACCTTCAACACCAACACCCTGGCGTGATCCACAACAGCAAGTCAAAATGACCCCAAGCGCAGTCGGTATGGAGAACACAGCTGGCTCGGTATTCTAATAGCAGGTTTAGTTTGAACACTGACAAAACCGGTAGGGCTTGAATTTTGAACACAGGTCCAGTTCTTTTCCATTATTTATCATTCAACATGTTTGTTCAAAAATTTAACAGGACAAAGGATATCATCTAATTTTTCACCTTCACAGTACACAGTAAAATGTTCAGAGGATACTTCCTGTGTTATCTGATACAATGTGCATGTCAAATAGCATTAACCTTTTTTGGGGGGAAATACCAGAGATAATTGTCGATACCCACTGTTTTCATCATACTGGTTATTGTCATTATCGGTTTAAAAAAAAACAAAAAAGGATTAGGGATCCGAAATGAGTAACGCATTCATTTATCTCCGAATAGAAAAACCACTCTAGAACTGGATAATCTCTCTTTAATCGCGATTTTTTTCCATACGCCCAAGGTGTTGCGATTAACAGAGACTGACTGTACATAAAAATGTTGATGTCTTTACAACATGTCGTCCTTTGCAACAGACACATTCAGCAACGTTATCTATGGACTGCAGTACATGTATAGAACATCAATAAAATACCAGCAAAGAAAATGAGTTTCACTGCACTTTGGCTAGATCTATCTGTCTTCACTGTGTGCCAAAGCCCGCAGTCCGCGGGAGGGCAAATGGACGAACATATTTTCGTAACCAGTATAATGAGTCATGATTGTTCTTGTCACACATTCATGATTTAGTCTCAAGATTCTATAAAATGTATAACCTGTGGTGTTCTGAATCTTACCTGAGTTAAGATTGGTCTGTTAACAGGTGGTGTGAAGTAAATCGATACCTGAGTGGTAACCCTAAGAAAATGTAAAGACTACAAAAGCAGTTCAGTTTATTAATAGTATGTACTTATTTTTCAGCGAGGGCTTCCAGAAATCAAATCGTCAGTCTACTCTTCACAACCGCACTTCGTATGTCTTTACTTTGCCTCAGGAGTATCTTTCTATACAGCACAAATTCACCCCATGCCATGCATACAGCGGCATCAATCTTAGCTCTTGAAAAGAGTCACAACATCATATTATGTTGAAATAGAAATCGAACAATAATAAAAAGAGATAATGGCTGAGAATAACGGCTGTATCTTCCTTCTCGAGTTAATTTTATTTTTACCTGAAGACTGCGTGAAAGCCACAGTGATATTTCATTTCATTACCCAAAATCTCATATCACAGAAACGTCAGTAAGATAAGAAAAGAAATTCTCAATTTAAAATTTGGAATACCCAAAACGTGATTCTGATAACGCAGATTACCACAGACCAGGCTTCCACACTCACATTATTCTACTAACACTTAACAGTGTTGTAAAAATGAATGAGAAAAAGCGTGTCTGCACTACGCGCCACAGTACCTGCGGGTTTAGGTCTAAACCACTTCCAACCGGTCAGATTTCATGAAAACAATGGTATAGCGTCTTCTATGTTGACCATCTGATAATAAAATCTCCAGTCAGTCAGATTACATTCACCCCCAGGCCGCCCCCACCCTTCCTCTACCCCCCGCCCCGCCTAGGTTGCGGCAATTTTTATCAAACTCCCTCGGCGTTTTAACTTGGCAACAATGTCTCGCCCTTGTCCATTTCCATCTTGCTGAATCTTTCAGCTCCCATCCGGGCATGGCCACTTTTTAGAGCGAGAGTGGAACACAGTTACTTATTATTGTAAGAAAAATATTCGACTTTCACTGTAAATAGTCGCCCAGCACCTTCTTGCTATTTATCAAACCTCCCTTCTGTGCTTCCTAAGCATCATTCTACATAATGCTGGATTTTCCAAAAGACTAAGCATATACTGCCATACATACTCAAGATCTTCCTCTTCACACATAACTGGGCCCACACACGTTTATAGCAGCAGCAGCAGCAACAACAACAACAACAACAACAACAACAACAACAACAACAACAACAACAACAAAACAATTAATGTCCAAACTGCAAAGTGCAGTCCACTTCCCGGATGCGCGGAAACAGCAGGCACTACGTTCATCCTGAGCCTTCTACTTTTATTTATACAACGCGGAGAATTCTGTGATTAAGAGAAAAATATGATTAAGCGGACTGCAACTAAACGGACTCGGCTAACACGAACGACCGCCCGAAGTCTGGACTGGCTCACGTGAAAGCCCTGATTTATGCGAAGACTGTAAACTGCGCAGCGTAGTTTCACCCTTATGCCCACGATGTATTCTGTATTCTTTGTCCGCTCAGAGAGCGACGCACCACACGGTCACCAGATGACCATGCGCATGCAATGGAAATTTGGTCAGCAGGAAGCAAAAGTGAACAGAAACTGGCTGCACGTAACATTTATTAACGTTGAGATGTGTAAGTTGGGGAAAAGGCGGGGGAGGGGGGAAAGGGGGATTAAGCCTCCCTTCACGCCATTTCAGACCTGGGTCGTGGACAACAGAGTATCACGATTCGATCCTCACATTCGAATCCTCATGTGTTGGTGCAAAGCCCCAGTTCCCCGCCCTGTGCCTTATGCATTCGAATACATCACGAATTCGATTCTTTGAACCGGCCCCCTGAAATGCGAGTTAATGAGCTTCTAACTGTATGTACAATGGTATCCTAATAACATACCCAATCTTCGGAACGAGCTGCACTAGTTACAAAAAAACTTTAATAGGAGAAAATACATCGAAACTCTTAAACGAGAGTGTGCAAAGGAGGGGACTGCCTTAACCCCTTCGCTATGTATAACGTTAATGTTCGTCCTTATCCTCTGTAACAGACATACCGGTACGTCCGGGCAGTAGTATTCTTGTGTCGTATCCGAGATATCCGTACGTTATATTGTCTATTCAATAAACTAATCCTACGTACAGGCAAATGAGCTCATGGTAATTTTGTGACCTCAGCACTTGAGAAGCATAATGTAGCAAAGGGGTTAACGACCACCATAATTATATATTATCTGAAACAATTTACACTACCAGCGAAGACTAACGACAAGCCTTCAGTAATCATCCTCCTCATATACATTATCTGTCCACTTATCTTTATCCTCTATCCCTCTATCCCCATAGTAAACAGAAAGATCCCCTTCACTGAAAGCGGTAATCTTTAAACCTTCACATCTAATCTGTGTCTGCTTGTTCCACTATTATGCCATGCTAAATCATGAACTTCTCCTTGGAAGTCCAGTCGCCTAGACACCTCATTGCTGCATATCAACTTGCCTAGGATCGAAAGTGAACGGTAGATATCGTTTTATTGTATAGATGGCCTAAGAGATATTATTATCTGTCCCCACACAGTAAAAATCTGCATAATCGTAACTTTCGCTTTGTCGCGATTTTTGTTTTATATGTTAAGGCATAATCTTGTAATTGTGTATACATGTCACGAGTTAATCCCAACCTTTTCCATGCCTTCGGAAAAATACAATTAAGTGGGATCGACTACAATACGTTACTAAAAACTCGTGGTAATCGAGAAACATTCTGTACCGATCAGGCTGCCGTGGTACTGGTAGAGAGGTATGGTAGAAAAAGGGGTCAGTTTGGACTTAATCAGCACCCGGCAGTCATGGCGGAAACTGACGTCATAGCCCTCCCTCCCCCCTAATCATGGCGTCTGATACGTAACCAGCATGCCATGACCCTTGAGATAAGACGATAACTCTCCCCCTTCCGTCTTCTATCATCATAGGCATAATGACATCGTCGATAACAAGCGGTGAACAGACTTTCCCTTCATTTTTCACTAGGGAAGATGATAAAGGTGACGACAGTGTTGATAAGTGTGATGGCAGATGAGTGATGATAGCAAAAGGAGTTGCTTGTAAACTGAACGTTGACAAATTGGGTCGGTATCAAGCCTTGAGAGGACATGCCTCACAACATGCTGAGTGAATAATACAGTGGATTATTTCGTATGCCAACGCCAGTCTAAATAAAAAAACGACAAAGTGGAACGAAATTATTATCATGTATGAAACAACACTGACAGTGCAGCAGAACACATAAAGAACAGTCTTGAAATATACAGATGGAAATAGAAAACACTCTCATTACTTGTTTCGACTTCTTTTCTTCGGTATAATAGGGCGTGCTTATATAAAGTTCTACTGTTATAAAGCCGGTTTTTCCACATCAATGTACCACTGTGCGTTGAAAAATTACAGCAAATACGCTAAAAGGGTATGAACACTACTGTCTTTTATGTGTGACAAAAACTGACAAAAAGAGCATTAAGGGTTTATTCCAAACATTTTAACCATTAACAAGATTAATTGTTAATATGTTTTAACACCCGCTTCTGTTTTAAGTTTGATGCATGTAGTTTCTTATCTCAAAATAGATAATGCACTTGCCTGACTTAAATGATTACTAAGAAAGAAACGCGAAAGATAACAAACTTTTAGACAAAGCATAAAGGAGTGAATGATGAGTGGGTGGGTAAGATGGATGGATGGATGGATGGATGGATTGATGGATGGATGGATGGATGGATGGATGGATGGATGGATGGATGGATGGATGGATGGATAGATAGCTTGTGGAATGTATTGTATCTCTAGTCGCCACTGATCCATAACTGATACTGCATCAGTGGATATAATGTTCTGTACAAAAATTCTTGACAGTGCCCAAACTGTAATTACACCTATCAAGTCATGACCCATTCAAGCACTGCGCACGGCATATGGTCAAGACTTACTGAATGACAAACACAGTCTCTTAAGTTCTAACATGACAGACTCGGTTATCTTTTTATTGCAAAGGGTAAACAGCCGGATTCTGGGCTGGAGTCATTTTGCAAGTTCAGACTAAGTTCAGTTCACAAAGGGGGAGGCTCTACGATCAAATATAGCTCAGTTCTATGAAATTTGAGTATTTTTGGAGATCAGATCAGTTTCCCTTGGTCTTAGAAATCGGCATTCGGGTCTGGTTTTAGAGATAGATCATTTGATGTGAATTGAACTGAAATTCAGGTAGGAAATTAAATTTCAGATCAAGCACCCAAAATGGCTACAGTTCAATCCAGATCAGTTCGTCCAAAAGAGCTATAAGAGTTCAAATCAATTTCACATGAACTGAACTTAACCTCGCGAATTGCGTTCATATGATCTCAGTTCTGCCCAGCCCTGGCTGCGATGCAGCATTGTTTACAGAACCGGATATGAAGAGAAAAGGAAAGGAAACCGACAGACTCCACGAAGCAACTCTTGGGAAAACTGGCCACATGGTCCAATGTAAGACACCGTGTAATAAAATGATATGGTCATGGGCGTAAATTACACGCCACGCCAATCATGACACATTTATGGAGTAATAAGCAATTCCGATCAATCTTATAGCTCTATATCATTAAAACCAGGTGCAAAGGCAGACATGAAACTGTTTAAGTCTTCTGACGACGACCTTAGGTTCTGCTAATAAAATGACGTGGCTTCATATCGATACAGGGTGCTTCAGAATGCTTCTCGCTGCACTGAGTTTCAGGCGCAAGATCTGAAGAAGTCTATTGTAACAACACAATGATCAGTTTCCCATTCACCCTGGCTGGGAATATCAAGTTAGTTTGCCATTCACATGTATCAGCATAATGAAGTGGTCAACTACTTCGCCAGATTTGGGACCCAGACATCGCCAAACTTCAAACATGTCAATAAATCGTTATAGCCATATGCAAATTGACAACTGGGCTAAGTTTTGTGCTTGCTACAATCCAATACTTTCTTCAAATATCACAAAGTAAGTCACAAAAGTCACTGTGCACCAAAGCTTTTGATTGGCAGTATTTCTTGCATGGTCTAATACATTTTCCCTCTCCTCAAAAACTCATTAAAACGAGACAGGCGCGCTGCCTATTACTAGTCTATAACATTACTACGAAATGAAGGTTCTGTGCGGTTTTAATAATCGCTTTCATCCTTCCTCACACTGCCCTCTCCCTTCTCCCCCGCACCTAACAATAACTCTCCTTAGCTGAGAGGTTACTCTTCTCTGCCATTCACAGACATGCAGTAGAACCTTGATGTTTTAGTATGCCTTGTTGTACAGAAAAATTATACTTATTATTAAAGTATACTTAATTTTGAAGTTAATATCAGGATCCATCGGAATAATGAAATAACAAATTAGTAATGAATCTGTGTATGTGAAGTTAAAAGTGTGTGTGTGTATGTGTGTGTGTGTGTGTGTGTGTGTGGAGAGAGAGAGAGAGAGAGAGAGAGAGAGAGAGAGAGAGAGAGAG
>JAWQUT010000070.1:495042-513813 GCA_033807755.1 Ellobium chinense
GGGGGGGGCGACAGACAGAATCAGGATGTGAAAGTGTCAGTTATTCATACTTTTTTTTTTTAAATTTTATTTTTTCGTCTTTGTGCATTCTTTCTGAATTCTTGTATAATATATTGTGATGTACTTGGCTTCGACCCAAACAAACAAACAAACTGAAATTGAAAACATGTAGCCTGAGAACACTGTCGACATGTATATTAAATATACAGTGTGATGAAGTTGACAATAATTTCATCACCGCAGGACATAATTTTTAAAACTCTTTTGCAACATCATACCTCCTACCCTTCCGATCTCTATCCTACCCTGTAATACAAAAATCCCGTGCATAAGCTTACTGCGCTGTACGGACATTAACATCACGACCACTTAACTAACACGCACTGCAGGAGACCCACAAGTCACCCAGTGATTTTCAACCTACCCTTCTCGTGTGCCTCAGCGATCTACTCTCAGATGGTCCGCAAGACACTCATCAATAATACAACCTCGAAGCAAAAAGGAGAAGACCACTATAAGATGGTACTTGCACTGTTAGCCGCTATCGAGCCATAAAATGTATTATTCCTATGCAATTTATTTGCTACGCTATTTTTACGGAATTTCTACTCCTCAAGTTTGTCTCACGAACGTTTTGCGGTGCAGTTGTCACTAGACTTCCTGACAGTGTCTTAGTATATATAGCCTATGCATCTATCAGGCCGTTTAGAACTTCAATTTATTTTTTTTTTAATCCGATCATTTATTTACTGCTCCTGACGCTTAATGGTAGATGTTCTACGACAGTCATGAGCCTTCTATGACAGTATTTAGCAAAAAAAACCAAAAAAACAGACAGGATCCTGATAACAGGGCCAAAATACATACTTGTATAATATACCTTCTATACTGTACTATGAATGGTATGAAAATAGGTGTACATCCATGAACGTTTAGCAGGCACTGTAACTCCGGGGTAGGAGACAAGTTCCAACCCCTGAATAAGTCCATAAAATTTAGACCTGCAAAACACACAGTTTACGACACACGGTAGGCCTACTATAGACACCCTAACACTGAAAAAAAAAAAACAACTCACGAACTCTTCTTCAGTCACGGTATCTTCTTAAATCTTGCTTGACTCTGCAATTACACTAAATATTTTTATATCTTGTGCACGATATTGCTGTAACTTTGCTTGCCTTTTCCTTCGTTACTTCATTTCTACTCAATTTGTTGCATGTGCCTAATGCTGCTCAACATTATCACCACATACTGAATGATACTGCTGTATTGGGTGTTGTCTTTCAATCCTCGTTTAGTGTACCTGCAGTTATGTTGTCTTCTTATATATTTATCATGCATAGCGATGTTTGATTGGGCATGCGTTTCTCTCAGGCTTGGGCACAACAGAGATCAATTCACAACTTAACAGCTATTTGGGATGAACTGATCTACAGCTTAACTGAATTTATTTTATGTGCTTGAACTGCAACTTTACTATTTAAATTTCAGTTCAGCTTATTCTACCTCTAACACCAGAACCCAATGCCGATTCTTAAACCCAAAGGGAACTGATCTGATCTAAAAACTATTCAATTTTCATAGACCTGAGCTAAACTTGAGCCTAGGGTGTTTTTCCTCTCAGTGACCCGAACTTGGTCTCAGCTGCCTTTTTCGGTGAACTTGCCCAATCCTGGTTTGTTATTCTATAACCTGGCTTCTGTTGGCGAAAACGTGCAACGCCCACGCTCATTGATACTGCTCGCCTAGCTGGCCACCGTTGAAAACCGCTATGTGTAACGAATGGCCTGTAACTCGATACTTCCCCCCGACCTCCAGAGCCCTCACATGTGGTTGAAGGTTAATGTTTACATTATATTTACTGAGCAGCCAGCGAACAAAAAGCTTGAGGGACAGCTGGCTAAGCAGTGATGTGAAAACAATACAGTTTCACACAGTAGCTGCCGTACATGCTAGGCGTGTAACATCAACAGGTAAACAAAACTGGTTGGGATATAAAGGTGCTGGGCTTCTGTGATGGCCATTGTGGTAATCAAGTATGAATGAACAATACATGGGACAGAAGACAGTTCGGAATGGTTTTCAACACTAAAAACCATAGACTGAACAATCAGGATAGTTCAGTTACATCAGAAGAGAAGGCTAACGTATATCACAAATACTTTAGCCAAGGAAGCAAAAACACACCACTCGATTCTGTTCCATTCATAAAAGGTAATCACGTAATACACGGGTGGTTGATTTTTGCCTTTGAAATTCATTAGGTCGTAACTCGTAAAGAAATACCCATTTCGAGCTTTAAAAATCTGGATCTGCTGCATGCAAGCATGAAGGAACATCTTATCTGACAATCTTGCCAACGACTTCTCGCACGTCATGTACATGCTGAGGTCGTAAACGAGCGAGTGAGAGAGAGTGAGAGAGTGAGAGAGAGAGAGAGAGAGAGAGAGAGAGAGNGAGAGAGAGAGAGAGAGAGAGAGAGAGAGAGAGAGATTTGCAGCGGCAGCAGTCAATCAGTTTATAAAAGGGTTCTTAGGGAAAGCCAACATGTATATGCACAGGTCATTTTAAGGCATACTCTGAATATCGCCATAAGAAAAAAGATCTTACCAGCAGCAAAATCCTGTCTGTTATCACTAAATGCTATCCTCGACAGCAATTAAGAGTGAATAGGCCACATGACTAAAGACTGGTACTAACTCAGCCGATAAACAATGACCTACAATCTCGTAACCGTCCGCGGCAGGAATGGGTGTCAGATAACCAGACAAGGAAACAATGCTCCAAGGTAACACAATGCAGTATTTCTGAGCTAATGAGAACAACACTTATAAAGAGACTGGGAAATACAGTTGTCATACTTAAACAGGTTCCATACAATCGCACCTCTACGTCAGAATATGAAAAGATTTGCGGTTACCCAGAGCAGTTTCTTTCTACTTGAATGTCTTTTCGGAGAAATTTTGTAATAAAGTGTAGGACATAATATTGCGGTGTACCGTTAAGCCAGGTCGACTGTGCATTATGTAAGGCCAGGTGGTTGTTAGATGAACAGGGCGAGATATGATACTGATGTCTCAGTTAACAACGACTGAAGGTGATACATTTTCATTGCCTGTATCTCTGCACTGACATTAATGTTGAGACTGCAGGTCATGACCCTGTGCCTTTCCTCTCACAAGCTCGTTGTAATCTCCACCCCGGTAAATTGCCAAGGATATTAAGTATCGCATTGGCATTATGTAATAAATGATTTTTTTCTACCCTACTGCTATAACAACAAGGTCAAGGAATCTGGTCGTAGACATTTTTTTTTCTTTCAAAAAATATAACACAGACTATTTTTCTCAGGCTCACTTCCTTCTGGTAAATTACCAAGGATATTAAGTATCGCTTTGGCCATGATGTAATAAATCGCCTTCTCTACCCTACTGCTTTAACAATAAGGTCCAGGAATCTGGTTATAGACAAATTATTTTTTGAAAACTTACAGACCATTGGAAATTGAGCAGAAGGTCTGTCTCTTATACACATCTGNGAGCTTTACTGAAAGGCCATCTCACAAGGCAGCACTGAATACTATTTAATGCTACTGTACTTGCTAATAGTTGTTCCACAGAAACTGGACGCATGTGCGTATCCTCACTTCAGTAATACCGAAGTCTCTTCTAAGAAAATAGTGACAAAACTTACAACTGCAGTCTATTCTCGGATCCTCTTCCCTTCGCTAGGTTAAATTATATTTGACCCGTTGAATATTTTAGTATTCATCCCAACTGTTGAATCGTAAATCATACATGGCTCCCGCATTTCAACCTTTGCACTGTGCACTAAAGCGTTTAATGACATAATAAATGGGAGAGATGGGATGCTCGCACTGCAAGTGCAAAGACAGTGCCCGCGACGAAACTCCTAATTTATTATGACGCCCTTTTGCTGCCAAATGCGAGAAGGGAGAAAACTGCTCAAAAGAATTTCTAAACTTCTGCACACACGGTCCGGAACTAGACTGTCCGAAGGAGCACATTAGTAAAAGGTAAAGTCTTAATAAGATTTATTTATTCCATATGACAGAAACTGATATATTTTAATTATCCCCGTTTCCGATTGTTTATTGTGTTTTGTTTATTTCTATTATTGTTTTTGTGCTTTGTGCCACAACCTGATATTCTTCATCTAGGGAAAATTATACTGAGATTGTATGAAGTTTTCAAATAGGGCAGCCTGTTCTCGGGGAAAGGGGAGGGGAGATAAAAATGTCGCCAAAAAATCATTCAACCAA
This sequence comes from Ellobium chinense, assembly GCA_033807755.1. Classification (NCBI taxonomy): domain Eukaryota; kingdom Metazoa; phylum Mollusca; class Gastropoda; order Ellobiida; family Ellobiidae; genus Ellobium; species Ellobium chinense. The sequence continues at coordinate 499,328 of JAWQUT010000070.1, forward strand.
GCACAAAAATAATCTTGCTGCTTTCGGAATTTTATGATGGGTTATCTTGCATTTTCTGAAACCTGAAGCATTTCTGAAAATCTACAACAACACGATAGATTGTACGGATAAGTCACTGTCTTTTCTGCTGCTAATATTCTAAGGATCAGCGAAAGGCTATCATCTGTGACCGATTTTCCATACCTCATTATTACCTACGCCAAATTCGACAATGTTCGTGCGAGCCGGTGTGTCGAACTCGCGTTCATTTGATCTCAGTCTAGTTTGCTAGGAAAAAAAACGTATATGAAGATTTATAGATATACATGTATATGTAATGTTTTTTATTTCCAGAACCGATCTATCACCAGAAAGACCACAGAGAAAATGCATCTGATGTGCATCATCATTTTCGTGGCTGCTAGCGTCGCGGCTAAAACAGAGGGACTGGCGTGTCCTGAGGGCCAATACTTGAAACACCTAGCAAAGAACGGGCAAGTCTGTCTTCCGTGCGCTGATGGGACGTTCATCTCCGAAGACAACCATACTCACGAAGACTGCGCCTTCTGCACTGAAGCAGAAGACTCCCAGCACGAAATCGAACTTGAGGGTTGCACGTCGACGTCTGACGCTGTCATCGGCTGCAAGACCGGCTATTTTCGAGTATTTCGTATACAAGTAGGCATGAAGATATATGGAGAGTGTGAGAAGTGCATGACTTGTGAGAGGCAAAACCTGGCGGAGCTCACACCCTGTGGACCTACCAATGATACTGTCTGCGGATAGCCGCTCAAAGTCTGCGGCAAAGCCACTTGATTTTAAATCTACAGTGACAGAACTCCGACGTCATTAAAACTGTTCATTATAGTGACCGACTATTCACAGATTTAACAGATTCTTCAGTCCCACACAACTGATGTACATCAATATCACAATACGAAGACTTACATCTGCCTCATAATTATCCACGAATAGTGATTATAATCTACATGCCTAACTGAAACGGTAGACGAGTTTGAGTCTTCTAGAAAATGGCGTTGGTCTGCTCGAGAACCATAAGAGATCTGAGGACAAGTCTATCTCACAACTGTGCCTGAGAATGGCGCGAATTTTCCTGAATGTCGTGTTGGACAGCGGAACACATCTATCCCGATATCCCACTGAAATGCAGGAAGTTTACCTTTTAGAATATCCTGTGTTGGACCGGTGGAACGGACCATCCAATGTATTTTGCAAGACAACTGGGCCAACTTTCCGGGAAGGGTGGATATTTCGGTGGACAAAACGATGGACATTTCAGGTTACAGTATTTGGATTTGATGGCAGAATCTGGCAATGTTGAGTACACAATACTCGCACGATGTATGTTAGTATCAAATCAGCATTCTGTGATTAGGAGATGAGATATCAGAAATCAATTCTGGGCTGGCGCATGAAACGGCTTGTGCCACAGAAGTGTCGAACTCCGTTTAGTCTCACAATTACAAGTGTAGCAAAATTTGACAAAAAAGGACACGGTCTGTGTGGTTCAGCTTAATCACAGCTGCCGTGAAAAACATAAAATGTTGCCACTAAAAGAATGTTCCGACCATCCAGTGAATTGAACAATATTCTATTCTCTGAGTACAACTGTGATTAAGCAGGTTATACTACATAATTTCCGCTCTTATTGTGTGAACTAGAACTGACACTCATTCTGTTATGTGCTATGATGCTAAAATGTTTTAAATGTAAACACATGTTTGTAATAAGAGAGAAACACAAACATAAATGGTTCAAGTTGTCCTTTGCAATCTCTCTCTTTCCCTCTCTCTCTCGCTCTCTCTCTAACACACACACACACACACACACACACACACACACACACACACACACACACCACACACACACACACACACACACACACACACAAACAACAAACAAACAAACAAAATGAATAGTGAATGATCAGCGTTTGCTACTGCTTCAAAGTTTAATTTGCTTCTCGATGATGTACTTAGATTTATCTGCAACCAACTGACCTAACCTATTCAAGCGCAATGCACCCAATGAACATGGAGATAACTTGATCTGCTCTCTGCAATAAAACATTTCACGCGTTTTGCTCTGTTGAACTCCATGTTTACAACCTAGATGAGAAAAAGAAAACCAAAAACCAGATAGAAGATGCCAAACGTGTACCGGTATCCCGAAGAGACATTTCCCTGAAAATCCTGCAAACTTGGCAGAGGAATTAAACAACCAAAACCCAGACGCCTTGACTAGAATGTCTATTGACAGCATCCTCTGCAGTGCGAGCTGTAATGAGGATATCCACAACGTAGTATGTAGTATCGATATGTAGTATGTATACATCAGTATATGTATATAAGAAAATAACTGCTCCTTACACTTTTTAGGCTGCAAGAGAGGACACAGGCGCTTAGTGTGTCACAACAGTTTAAGAAGGAGACAAAGAGAATAGTCTTTAAAATCTCCTGCGCGGAACGTATGAACTGAATGTTCTCTGCGCAATGCATGACGCTAGATGACACTCTGGCAAAACACCGAAGTTTGAAGATCTTTTTGGGAGTATTTTTAAGAGGCCCTTATTATAATAAGAAAGACATTGTGACTTTGATTGGAAAATTCGTTTCTGTCCGTGCACCCTAGTGTGAGCAGATATCGGCTAGTATGTCATGAATTCATGGGGAGCGCCCCCTTCCTTCCTACAAATAAAAAAACAAAAAGAGGAGAAAAGAACAGTTATGGGGAATACAAAGGACGGATTTGCATGGGGACCCAGATGTGGTAATTACGGCCCTGGCCCTGTCTGTTTTGTCGAAGAAAATGATAAGCAGGTTTACAATCGCATTACCTAACATCACATTACCCAAACCTGTTCTGTAATGTTAATAAGTGTATCACGTCTGTCCAGATTTCTAAACGCATTTCTTACGATTCAAAATATAAACTCTAGGCTAGTTTATTTTGCATTTTTAATCAAGTGCCTCTGAGTTTTAAAGACGCAGCCAGAAGCGGAACAGTTAAAGTTTACATTATAAACACCTGTCAAAGGCTTCCTTTTTCTCAGAAAATGCTCTTCAGAAACGGCATTTCAGTGCACTTAATGGAAGCGAGTTTCCCCTCAACCCTCTGCTCATGCGACCACCTGAGCAATATGCTGATTTCAGTTAGTCGGCAGTGGCGTTAAAATTATCGAAGTTACTGCCGCTGCAAGCAGGACGCCTGTTTTTCTGCTGGACGTGAATGTAAGCTACAATTCAATATCAAATACAAAAAGGTTTTCTTTGCACTGCGTTATTCTCTAGAGAAGGAAGAAAGAACCTAGAACTGCTAGAGGGCTACTGGACACTCTTTCTCACAGGTATTTCATAAACTTGATAAAAGTGTGTATTTTCATATGAAGTTCTGCATTATCATTATCTTTAAATTCGTTGTAATGGCTAGCTGTGCGATTCATAAAGCACGATCTTCGTCAGAGACATGAGAAAGAGGCAAAAGTTGGATCAAATTTCTGGTGGGTTTGTAATTTTTATTTGAAAATTTCCGGCCTTTGAATAGATTGTGCTTGTGATTTTCTTTATGAGATGTTCATTCCTTGTTGAAAAGTGAAACTTTTGGGTCCTTTTCTGGCACCGCCCCGTCCTAGCTTTCTTTATCCAATAAGGCATTACTACAGGTGCCAATTATAAAATTACTGTCTCGAATTTCATGCGTCTTTTTTTTTATATATACACAACAATCACACAATGAACTAAATCGTTTAATAGCACTACGCTCTATCACGATGATTTCAGGTTATGTTCTATGACAGTCGAGAATATACAAAACTGCCTAACAGCAGGGTCTTTTTAATAGCAACATTGTGTGCGCAACTGAACAGAATCGATTGAATCGGCTAAACAAACGCTCTCTTTAATAGGCTTGCCGTAACATGCATGTGTGAGTCTGTTCCTCCACTGTTTTTTATATCATCAACGATGATGTTAATGCAAACTTCTTAAGGGTTGGTGTTTCCTGCTGCGACCTTGAAGTTTTCCATTTTCTCGGGAAACATGGAAACAAACCCCCCCCCAAAAAAAGCGTAAGAAATAGTTTATCGTGAAATGTGATGTGAGCACTCAAGTCAGGTGTTGAAGTGCTGAAGATCGGAAGCAATTCTTGAGCAGCTTTCTTAAAAACACCAATCAACGTTTTATCTCGATATTTTGTGGCTGGCAAGTATGTTACATAAAGAACGAGGAAAACTGCGTCGAATCAATGTGAGAGGGATACGGTCGTATACCTTCGTGTTATACATTGTGTTATGACTGGAATCCGTGCCAGTAAAAAGGTATTTATTATGAACTCTTAAAAAAAAAAACACGCATTTTTTTTAGTCTTAAGTATGCCAAAATTCGTACTAGATCTAGATGTCCATTGCTTTTTCTTACATACTCATATCATTTTGTATTCCGTCACTGACTGTTAACTATGCGTAAACTTTGTTTGAGACCGACTGTAGCGTGAACACTATAGTTTCTGATGCTCTTGCCTGCTTTCTTAGAAAGATAATACTGAACCTTTAATAATCAATTTCACAGAGGCATTTAAAATCAGACTGATACTTTTCACATTGCTTTCCCCTTTCAATTTTCTACATTAACCTACAACTCCACCATCATTTTCAGAGAGTCCATACTATGTAAATATTTTTGTCTCTTTTCTCCCCCAGAGATCCACAGATATCCACTCGTATCAATAATAAGATGTGGCTGAGATACTTCATTGTCCTGTATGCGGCTGCTGTTGTCATGGTGGCATATGCAGAGGTCACGTGTCGAAAAGGAGAATTTTTTGGCCCCGCTAATGTCGAACAACAAATTTGCTACCCCTGTCCGCGCGGGAAATTCATGTCATTAGACCATCACAACAAGACAACCTGCGGGTACTGCTCTAAAGCCAAAACGTTGCTTCACGAAGTACTCCTCCAAACTTGTACACCAGTGTCTGATGCCGTTATTGGCTGCCAGAAGGGATATTTTCGTGACAACAGAAAACAGTTTGGCCTGAAATTGTATGGCGAGTGCCAGAAAAGAACTGATGCGAAATTCTCATGCCCAAAGGGTAAATATCTTAGCGACGGCAACCTGGGCATAGTAAAATGTCTCCCTTGCTCTAATGGTCGCTTCATTTCCTTCAACAGCCATACACTGCGCAAATGCGAATCTTGTTCAAAAGTAGACGAAGAGGCGTATGAAATGATTCTCGAGAAATGCACACCGACATCGGATACTGTCATCGGTTGTAGAGAAGGTTATTTTCGCTTAGAACGTTATCAGCTCGGTATGAAGATATACGGAGAGTGCCTGAAAAACACGACGGAGAAAATAAAATGCGGCAAGGGTCAATATCTTGCCCGGATGACTGACCAACAAAACTACTGTCTCCCCTGCCCGTATGGAACGTTCGTTTCAGAGAACAGCCATCTGAACATGAACTGCGCCAAGTGCACGAGGACAGATCATTCTTCGCACGAAATCACACTCAAACCCTGCACGACAATATCTGACACAGTAATTGGATGTGACCATGGGTATCATCGTGTCCAGCCAACTAGACAGTGCCAGAAAGTGGAAGAGACTTGTGGGAAGGGAAAGTTTCTCAGCGAAGTAGAGGATGGGAAACATATATGCCGTCCTTGTCCAGACGGAACATTCATTTCCGAGGACGACCATAAATACAAGGACTGCGCCTCCTGCACGAAGGCAGAATCCTATCTGCACGAAATTGAACTTCAGAAATGCTCTTCAACATCTGATGCCGTCATAGGATGTGAGGCGGGTTATGTTCGCAAACACCTTTTCCACTTTGAAATTGGAATGAAACTGTATGGGGAATGCGAGATCGGCGAGGACGTTACATCATGTGGCAAGGGCGAGTATTTAGGCACGACCAAGACTGGAAGAAAGTCTTGCCTACCATGCCCGGGAGGACATTTCAATTTAATGGAAAACCACACTGATGAGAACTGCGCCAAATGCAGCATCCCAGAGGTATTTTTGCACGAGATCAATCATGAACCTTGCACACCAACGTCTGACACAGTAATCTGGTGCGAAACTGGCTATTTTCGCAAGAAAAGTGCCATGTTTGGTCAGAAACTCTATGGGGAGTGTGAAAAGTGCACATTTTGCAAGCATTGTACGCTCAAGCCATGCGATATGTTTACTGATGCTGTATGCTGCTCGGAGCCAACCAGTGACCACTCTGATTAAGATAAATGGCTGCAAATATGAAACCAATCAAGTTGTTCCTGTGCGCGAACAGCCAGCGAACGAATGAGCCATAGAACAATACTACGATCATCAAGTCAGTTGGTCCATGATTACTATTTCTACCTGTCAACACTGTACAGGCTGATTTCAACTTTGTCTTGTGGATTCTGTAGAAAAGTCTTGCTGTCAAACGAACTATTCAATATGCCTCACAATTCTCTGTCAGTTTCAGTTTCCGTTTACTTTTCATAGTCAGTTACACGAATCGAAGTCTTCAGAGTTTTTCCCATTGATGTGTCATTACTACTCTGTGATAAAACAAGTGATGAAACTAGGTACTGTATCAACTTCTGTAACCAACCAAGAAAAAACCGATCGTTTTAATTTTAGTTCTTGCATTTAACTAGCAAGCTCTTGCACCAAGCTATATAGTTTTCTTCCATGACGTCACATGGACTGTATTTCTTTCATCGCCACAGACCACTTCGGTTGAGAAACTCTCGGGCTGGTCTGGGGTTTGCTTTTGTTGAAGGCATGTAATATGTTCTCCGAATTTATGTACACAGTAGTAGCGTTTAACTTTCATGAAAAAAAAAAAATCAAGTCAACCCTGCAGCAGAATGTGACTGTTGGCTGTGCTCTGAGCAATCCAGACAAATAACATATCTCTACAATCAAGTCTGCATGATGATCACACTTATTTCACCAGAACAAAGAAAATGATGTCTTGAAGTGCCACTGTCCGTTCAGCTCACATAGTAAATGTTACGCAGAATCTGCAAGTAAGCAAAAACTATGATTTTATGGCTTTGCCCTTAAGCAGGGTCGACTGCCGCCTGTATTACGAAGTTCAATATGTTTTCACCTCCGCCAACAAACAATTCAACAGGTAGACTAGATCTGCAAACGATACAATGGATGGGCTACCAACAATATAATAGATGGGCTTCCAACAAAACAATATATATATACAGTATAGGCCTACATACAATACAAAAGGCAGGCCTACAAACAGTATAATAGGCAGGCCTACAAACAATATAATTGGTAGTCCTACTACAATACAATAAGCAGGCCTACAAACAATACGATAGGCAGGCCTACAAACAATACAATTGGCAGGCCTACAAACAATACAATTGGCAGGCCTACAAGTACAAACAATACAGTAGGCAGGCCTACAATTAAGTGAGTTGGCAGAGGCGGTCATTTTATTGACTTCCTAACTTTTATCAACAGTGACAGTGAGTTTGTTCGAGATTGTTGGAAATTGGGAAAAGAGAGAGTGGGATATCAGTGCCCCTATTATAAGTGTAACATAATATTCTGCCCTGGTTGTTGGGTGAGTTATTTCAGCGATTTCAATCTGCACAATTCATAATATTTATATTATGGCGCTCTTTCCACTTTCCTGGTGTTTTCTGTTTCTTTACTAGGTTAACCGATTTTCTGCACATCTGTACCTGGCAAATAGGCAATAGCTCTGCGATGTTAATAGCTAAAACAGCAAACACCAGAACTTAGGATAGCCGAAGGCAGTCTTCGGGATTTCTCTAATCAACAGAGACAGAAAATGAGAGTTGAAAACTTGCAACTGAACTACACTCCTACTCAAACATGTCTATCCTGTCTGCTATTGCACACTACACAGTATATGTTATTGTTAAACAAAAAAAAGAAAAAGAAAAAGACAACAACAAACGAGAAGTTGCATATTTCAGATCCACTGCAATGCATTTGATCCAAGACACTTCTATTGCTTTAGCTAAACAGATTCCAGATTCTGGTCATCTGACCGACTTGCTTTGTTACATAATATTTAATAATTAATGCTCATGATTCAACTTTTTCAAGTGACTTACAATTTATGCTCATGGTAATTTTTGTGCCCTTATACATACTGCAATGTACTGTTTAATAATGCAGCTGTATACTTGTATCTTGTATTTAAAGCTTGTCTAAATTTGGCTTTGTCAAGTATTTCAATGTGTGGCTTCTAGTAAAGTAGTATATTCTAATAATGGACTGTTTTATTCCCATGAATGAGAAAAAAATGCATGGCTGCTAACAGCTATCAATAATGATGATAAATGATAGTGATGGTGTGGATATGTCATGACAATGATTGTTTTCCTCAAATAACATTACATACATATTTACAGAGTATGGATTTGTGAAAAATCCAAGTTTTTTCATAGTACACACCACCATACCACATTCCTTTCTTCCGCAGAAAAACATGAATTATGNAACACTGTATACAATTACAAGCCACATTTCATGAAATTCTCTGAACTATCTGGAGCTTCAAGTCTGGTTTTTATCTTTTTTCTACCAGTTCAAATTCATAAGCCTTCAAATTTCAAATGGTCCTCTTGGAATGACAACAATACATCTGATTGAAGAATTCTTTCAGAGAAGTTGGATGCTTGCATGAAGCAAGAGAAAAGACACAATTTTAGTATTTAACATGCATCAATTCAACAAAAGGATTACAGTACTTGCATTACAATCACAGAGAAGTTAATGAGTAGACAAAGAGATATTTTAGAAGCATGAAATTATCTTAAACCAGTGTTTTCTCCACGCCGTGCGATCGCAAGATTTCACCAAGTCTCTTTTGTAAGCGTTATTACATTTACAAAGATAGATCAGCTTCTTTGGCCTTTCACTTCTTTTTCGTTCTTCCAGCCAACGTCCATCACATCAGCAGGCCACGGGCCTCTATGAATAATATGGTACCTTTTAAAAGTTTGAAAAAAAAATAGACAAAATAACTGTCAGAAAAAGCCAGGAGGCTCCCAGCCTACAACCACATTGCTACTACTAGACTAGTAGTACAGGGAGTAGCGAGGGCTAAAAAGGGGTCAGCTTTTCGCCAACAACACCCGAGAACGAAGCACATGGATGGATCATGGGACGATTTTGTATTGTCTGACTTTGTCATGTGATTTTTGGCAAAGTTGGCTTCTGAAAGTTTACAGACATGTTAAAGTACTCACATGTGTGACTCCCTGTTTTGTTCAGTCGAATTGTAGCACTTGAAAGTGTCGAAAATCCGAGGGAAAAGTTGTAACTTCTTCTGGAAAACCACTTTGTTTACGCCCTCGGTACACGATGAACTCTGATCCGTGAAGGCAACAGCACACGGCAGACGGCAGTTTGCAAGGAGACGCGAGTGACAGAGGTAGGCTTAGGGACTCCTGACAACTCTTCAAAATTGTGAACTAGTGGTTGTTCCGTTTGTCTTCCGTGACCAAACTGGGCATAGGGGAGTCACTCTATATTCGAAGACACTGCACTTCACACAGTTTTCTCTGAGCTATTTGGCTTGTGTTCAGTCTAAATTTGTTAACTCTTGCCCTGCTTTTCAGCAGTGACTTTTTATTGATAAATTTCGATTTGAAGTGAGTCTGCAGTATAGTTTGCTGTGGGAACTTTTTCCAAATTTTATCTTATTTATTTATTTTTAATAGTGTGCCCAGTATTACTCAATCCGGCTTGTAACTTTTGGAGAAATCTTGCTGATAAATGAACATATAGACTAGATAAGTAAACCGTAGTGGAAACAACCTAGAGGATACCAAAAAATGGGGAAAAAAAAACATGTTATGAAATGATGACTGAAAGAAAGTGTAGCCTACTTTCCAAAAGCCCGCCTACTTGATTTTTCTTTTGTCATAGCGCATACACTTACTTTCCAAGATTATTTGCAACAAGCTGAGCAGAGCTATGAAATAAAAGGCCGATCGTAATGGCGGTGATCAGCAATCCATGATTTTTTTATGGCACCGTTTTGTCTTGTTGTTTTGGTTTTTATTTTGTTTGTGTTTCCGTTTCTCAGATCATTCCAAACCAAAGTGGACACTAACGTCAGATGAAAGATTACTAGTACTACTTACAAACATTAAAACCAGCCCCTTCTTTGAAAAGTGGTGCAACTCCAACGAAGGAAAGAAGCTTTTTCAGACATAATTTCCTTAATGATTAGTGCATTCTCTGTGGTATGAAACTAATAAAGGCACTTACTGTCCTTGATAAAGCATCAGCACCAGTAGCCGAGACAATCCTCTTTACAGCTCAACTCTACGTCTGTAAACAGTGTAAGGAAGGATTTTATGTACCCAGTATGGGTCCAGGGCCATCAATAGACTCAGAACATTCATCTTCAAACAATTTACCATGATAGCAGTCATCAGTAGTGACCTATCTTTATATTCATTATTAGTCTTCCCTTTCTTGGCGATTCTTTCATACAGGTTTAAACCAGAGCTTACAAAAGTAGAGTTTTTGTTGATCTGTTAGTGTTTATCTGATTCAAAGAATAAATTATTGGAAGTAATAACATACTACATGCTCAGTCAAGTTGAATAGCAGTTTTCCAAAACTCTGTAAGCACACTTTCTTTGGCAAATGAAATAATAGTTTATTGAAAGAGGCGTTTCTTTTTCAGCTCATTCAATGTAAAATTGAGCATGAAATCTGCATTTATTCAAGATTTATGTCATTTAATATTAAATAAAAATACCTGTGCGAAACGCAGTTAATTTCGTGTTATTCACCATTCAGAAAACATTTAGAGATCGCATACATACCGAGTCCTGAGAAAACACTGTTCAATTATTCTCTATGAGATTATTACTGTTAGGTGAATCATGGTGGCCTTTGGATTTTGTCCATATTTCAACCAGAACAATGCACTAAAGAAAAAAAGTAAGTACAGTTGTTGCGTGAAAGATCATATCATGTTATACTATACTCACCTAGTCTTGTTTCACAACCTCTAATAAAAGTCTTGAAACGTGGAAAATAAAAAGGTATATAATGACAGCATTACATTTTAAAGCGCAAGCGATTAACGACTCCTTTAAAATTATAATGTTTGGCAGGAGTGGGATTGCCTAACCTAGTTTCTAAAAATAGGACTGAAGGTTCCCCTCTCCTCTCGCGTCCTGCAAGGTTTAACTACGCCATCCTTTCCTGTGCCAGCGTGACATTTCGCAATTCCATTGCATAAAATCGTGGTTTAAAATTGCCTTTTTTTTTCTTGTGGCGGGTCAAGAAATACCCAAACCAGATAAATACGAAGCCTTCCTTGTTTTTCTTTCCATGTCAAGTCGCCTTTCCACATTCTCATTATAATAATTAATGTTTTCATATTATATCTATTCCTTAATATCAGAGGCGGGGATGGGTGCATAAAACAGGTGTTTTAAACAGGTGTTGAAACTTGTTTGCGCAGAGAACAGAGGTTACAAAATAAATGCTTCTGAAAAGCTAGAATAACTTTGTGGAAAGTACTAGACTTGTAGAAAATGCATACTACAACAGGAAAGTTGCCAAATTAAGTAAACTGTAGCTAGTGTGGTCGAAGGAAGCAAAGAAGAAGTTTGATACGAGCTATTACCATCCCATGTCCGTATGCATAATCCTTACGGTAACCACGGGAAACTCCCAAAACATTAACAGTGTTCACTGGAGTTAAAGCAGTACGATTAATGTATGGACCCCGGAATTGCAACCTAGACCTAGGGATTTTACCCCACAGCAGGGTAAACCGGCTTCTCGTATGTTGTAGGAATAACCCGCGAATAAAATGGTGAAACCTAGGGTAACAAGCAGAGTAAAATGTTTATTCTCCTTTCAAAAAAACAAAAAACAGAAACTTGTCTCACTGAATCTGTTTCGAACTATAGTATTTTCAGTTCATAACTTTTTCATTAATATTATACGAGACACATTTGTAACACGTCAGTTCGTGACACATGTGAGACCTATGCATACCTGTGGAGCTGGCTGTGATGGCGTATACTGTTGTTGCCCTCCTCTTTTCCTCTTTCTACATTCTCTCCGTCCACACAATTACGGCTTTAGGCAACTAATGGTGTAAAGTGAAGATGTGGTCATTCTGAGAGTAATAGTTTTAACTTCAGGTATTTCAAGATACAAAACGGCTGGGGAGGACGAGGGAGGATGCACAAAAGCTCATTAAATTTATCTCATTAAGTCCAGACTAGTAAAAATGACGAAATCATTCAGACTACAAGCTTCTAAACATGATTTCTCATTGAATAGTTTGTATATAAGCTTAAACTGGTGACCTCAGAGCCTTTCCTCGGTAATACACAAATTTGTTACATTTTTATGATTAAGTAACGTCATTTCTGTTGTCGCAGATTATTTATGTTCTATTTTCCTCGCTGTGAATAGCTGGTCTCTGGTGGTGATAATGATATTAGTGTTGGTGTTGTTGATTTATGGGCTTAATTTGAATTAGTAATTACCGGTTTTTACAAATTTAGGACCAAAACAGCCTAGACAGAAGAGTGTTCAAAGTACAGGAGCCCAGACAATGAAAATTAGAAATGGCTAGAATTCCCCTCCTTCGTCTCGAAACACTGGATCCAAACTAGCTGGTGTAAGTAGGTACTTTAGGTTAACATCAATTTCGCAACAGTATAGAGTAAAAAAAAAACCCACATGATCAGAGTGGTAGCACAGATTTCGATGTATGAGTCAATATGACAGCTTCTAACTAGTTCAAGGCAGGAAATGACTCAAATGAGTACGGTAAGAGGGGCAAAAGGATTCACTAAGAAAAGTAGGTCATCCACTTTCATAAGCTAATCACTGTCGCTAATTTTCCATTGTGGGATCTCAGAGCTTACAAGATCTTATGTGTAATATTCATCGCCAATTATTATCTTAATGAGTGCATCAAAAAATACAGGTGTGCTTTGCTAACAGCAAGTCGATGAACTTTGTTAATATCTCTTTATGTCACACAAGTAAACACGAGAGGTAGATTTGTCTACTGAGTGTATATATTTCGTTATGAGTACAAGGCACTAACATTATTATTAATACAGCCGATGTTTGTAATGCTTGAGAAAGATTCGGTTGAAGAAGCATTGTTGCTCAGATCCGCTTCAACAACAACAACAACAACAACAACAACAACAACAACAACAACAACAACAATGAAATGTGAGTCCAAAGTCAAAGTGATCTGTTTTTGAAGCATAAGGGCAAGTGCGGCACCCTGTAGGGGTAAAATTGGACAAAATTGTGTAAAATGAGTTTAAGGCNTTCTATTCTCAGCCACCTCCAGGTTCCTTTTCCTGACCTGTGTTCACACCCTCCTTTCTACATTTTTACTTTTTTTAAACTGTTCTACAACAACAAGAACAAGAACAAGAACAACAACAACAACAACAACAACAACAACAACAACAGCAGCAACAACAGCAGCAACAACAATAACAACAACAACAAAGTCAAAGTGATCTGTTTTTGAAGCATAAGTACATCATCTAGCGTTTCTACCGTGCGTTGCTGCAATCCAGGCCTAAACTGAAAATAAAAGGAGAGAGGACTGTGAGTGTGAACAGTGGTAAATCGAGGAGGGGGGAGAGAGTGGGGAGGAGGTGTTCAGAGACGATTACCACCTTTCCTTCCCCCTTCTCCAAAACACATAAACACTCACGGTACATTAATATCATATTTGTCTAAATTCTGTGCAATCAAATCCGTCTAATGGAGGAAACATGGAATGGATAAAGATTTGGAGGAAAGTGGAAGATGTAACGAACTAAATTTTGATCTGTGATCAGGAAAATGTTGTGATTAATAAGTGAAGTCTGCTAGATCTATACTTTCTACCCTCACCACAATAAATTTTCTAAGCTCTCTGTGTCACTACTGCAAACCACTAGCTAGCGAAACAGGCTCGCACTAAATCTTATGGTCTTTGTTTGAAAAGTCCTTCTGACCTCTCCTACTACTTCCCCCCACATTCGTCGGTCAGTTCAGATGCAGACAACACCGGCTGCACAACAAACAACGTAGCGTAAGAAGCCCCGGGGAAGCAAGCATCTCTGATCACACACACACACTCAGAGAATTTTACTAAGTGCGGGAGAACTTCCTTTCCCCGGGTTGCGCCAAGTAGCAAGTAGATTGCGCCACACATATTTCCTTTGTTCCGGCGTTTTGCGCCACACTGATGATAATATAGATTAAGCCAATACGCAACATGATTCAACTTCTACCTCCGGTTTACCGTTGTTTTTTAAATTCTCATTTTGATGCTACGGGACGCGCATTTTCGAAGATCCCCCACTGAATGCTTGCAAAATGCCTGGAAAAATCGGGAATTATACGCCCGCTCTCTTCTTTACCGACATTTCCTTGGCCAGATTTGTGATCGAGCAAGCGTCCGTGGTGTGTACTTAGATCTATCCCTCC
>JAWQUT010000070.1:519127-553669 GCA_033807755.1 Ellobium chinense
TAGAGTAAAAAAAAAACCCACATGATCAGAGTGGTAGCACAGATTTCGATGTATGAGTCAATATGACAGCTTCTAACTAGTTCAAGGCAGGAAATGACTCAAATGAGTACGGTAAGAGGGGCAAAAGGATTCACTAAGAAAAGTAGGTCATCCACTTTCATAGGCTATTCACTGTCGCTAATTTTCCATTGTGGTATCTCACAGCTTACAAGATCTTATGTGTAATATTCATCGCCAATTATTATCTTAATGAGTGCATTAAAAAATACAGGTGTGCTTTGCTAACAGCAAATCGATGAACTTTGTTAACATCTCTTTATGTCGCATAAGAGGAAGTTGGGCGAATGCCTTGACTTGGAAGGAACGGGCCAGGTCTTGGGGAGACTGTTACCAGTGTTTTCCAACCCCCACCCCACCCTTTTTTTCCCGGAGGTGCTCAGTAACGTACTCACAATCAAATTCCCCCCATCCCCTTTCCCCGTCACCTTCTCCCTCTTCCCACCCCCCTCCCCAGGTATACACCCTTCAAGCTATTACCTGATCACCTTTCACACTCTTATTCTATTCTCAGCCACCTCCAGGTTCCTTTTCCTGACCTGTGTTCACACCCTCCTTTCTACATTTTTACTTTTTTTAAACTGTTCTACAACAACAAGAACAAGAACAAGAACAACAACAACAACAACAACAACAACAACAACAACAGCAGCAACAACAGCAGCAACAACAATAACAACAACAACAAAGTCAAAGTGATCTGTTTTTGAAGCATAAGTACATCATCTAGCGTTTCTACCGTGCGTTGCTGCAATCCAGGCCTAAACTGAAAATAAAAGGAGAGAGGACTGTGAGTGTGAACAGTGGTAAATCGAGGAGGGGGGAGAGAGTGGGGAGGAGGTGTTCAGAGACGATTACCACCTTTCCTTCCCCCTTCTCCAAAACACATAAACACTCACGGTACATTAATATCATATTTGTCTAAATTCTGTGCAATCAAATCCGTCTAATGGAGGAAACATGGAATGGATAAAGATTTGGAGGAAAGTGGAAGATGTAACGAACTAAATTTTGATCTGTGATCAGGAAAATGTTGTGATTAATAAGTGAAGTCTGCTAGATCTATACTTTCTACCCTCACCACAATAAATTTTCTAAGCTCTCTGTGTCACTACTGCAAACCACTAGCTAGCGAAACAGGCTCGCACTAAATCTTATGGTCTTTGTTTGAAAAGTCCTTCTGACCTCTCCTACTACTTCCCCCCACATTCGTCGGTCAGTTCAGATGCAGACAACACCGGCTGCACAACAAACAACGTAGCGTAAGAAGCCCCGGGGAAGCAAGCATCTCTGATCACACACACACACTCAGAGAATTTTACTAAGTGCGGGAGAACTTCCTTTCCCCGGGTTGCGCCAAGTAGCAAGTAGATTGCGCCACACATATTTCCTTTGTTCCGGCGTTTTGCGCCACACTGATGATAATATAGATTAAGCCAATACGCAACATGATTCAACTTCTACCTCCGGTTTACCGTTGTTTTTTAAATTCTCATTTTGATGCTACGGGACGCGCATTTTCGAAGATCCCCCACTGAATGCTTGCAAAATGCCTGGAGAAATCGGGAATTATACGCCCGCTCTCTTCTTTTTTACCGACATTTCCTTGGCCAGATTTGTGATCGCACTATAGAAAGCGAGCGTCTGTGGTGTGTACTTACATCTACCCCTCCCCTCCCCTCTCCCCTCAACTCCACCCCAAAAATACCAAAAATTATTGATATTCTCTTTCTCTCTCTCTCTCTCTCTCTCTCTCTCTCTCTCTCTCTCTCCTGTAATGTTGGGGGCTTTGGTTTTAAATTTGCATCTGATACTAAAGGCTCACCCCCTCCCCCCTGCCTCACTAGCTTAACTCGGTCCTGCATCCGTGGTTTCCACTTTTCAAAGACATTTCTATCAGGAAGTGTGTTAGGGTCACGGGTGAACACTAGGCCACACGTGGAAGTTAGGGAGCATATTCGTGTACACTCGTAGTGGTAACACGTTCAGACTTGCAAGCTGAGAGACCTTGGTTCGATCCCCGGCAGGGACAGGAAATTTCTGGTGTAGGTTTTTTCGGCGCATTTTCTCAAAATTGATAATTCACAGTAATTTGAAAAATCCATGGTGACACAATTCCCTAGGTAATAATAATATGTAACATCATCTGAATAAAATTTTCAGACTGAGCTCTAGTTCCTCCCCTTTAAACACGAGGGAAAGAATACTATATAATATATACCTTGCCACCGGTTATATATCACTTTCAGAATTGTGGTGTTTGCGCTGCAATTTTACCATAGACAACAGGGTGACTACCATGTTTAGTGTTATATAAAAGCCTACAGAGAGCCCTCACTGAAACACAACATCCCACTCTTCATTAATTAATATAGTGCCTTTGGGTCCTGATGCATATTATTTTATGATGACCACTGTACTGCACTGTGCTGGGCTTGGGAATGTAGATAGAAAGACAAGAGGGATGTGGGGCGGAGAGGGACGTGTGCGAATGTCAGAGTGCATATTGTTAAATTGTGAAATTTATGTACTGTGTTTGGCCAAGAGCCTAATAAAGTTTTATTCTATTCTATTCTACTCTATTCTATTCTATTCTATTCTATTCTATTCTATTCTATTCTTCATTCCCCATTTTCCTGAAAGGATAGGTGCTTCTGATATGAACAGCTTTCACACTACACTTGAACTAATTTGATTGGTATAGACATTGAGTTAGACATGATGACGTGGTTGTGTCATTCGGATGAAAACCTCTTTCTTCCCACGTCAGTTCCTCTTTGGCGCAAACACATGGCACAAGACCCCATGAGAGCCAAGACCTGTGTACTTTGATATATGTACAGAGATTAGAAGACCATCTCCAGCTTTTGAGGCAACCAGTGTAACAGTGTCACTAGTAGGCTACTAATTACTTAAAGCAGCAAAGCACCAACATGATATGTTCTCGTAACAATATTCCCCAGAATTCCATTCAGTTCGACCCTTTCGAAAACCTTTCTATGCACCATGTGGAACCAGCATCATACGTGTACACGATGAGAAATTGCCAAGATGATGATAATGATGATGATGGTGATAATGATGATGATGATTGATGGTGGTGTGAACAATGGTTTGCAGATTCTTGGGGAGCATTTCCTATCTTTGTAAGATGAATCTGACGTTTCAAGTTATCAAATATCAAATAAGTCCTTTTCATCCAGCCTGAACTCCAGCCAATGTCAAGGACACCTCTTCCCCGCCCCACCTCCCACCCCAAATCCCTTTTTCTTAACTACGAAGTTTTAAAAATCCACTATGTGAAAACCCATCTAGGAGAAATATAGATATAAATATACTAAAACAGAATCGTATACAATGCCGTATGAATGTATATGTCCAAATATGTTTTGTAGAGTTTTACGCCCAGAAGAAGGCATTTTGGATGAAAATTTAATTTTTCCTCATGGTAGTTTTATAAATAGATTACGTCTGTACACATCGAAGGTTCTATCGTAGTAAATCCACTGGAAAATCATTTACGTTTCTATGAAGGCCTTTCGATGCAACCTGCGCATCATCGTCAGCTTTAATGAGAGCTTTGGTCTTTCGCGCACATTTAATTTTTGTTCGTTTAATTGACTTTATTTTATACAGTATTTCTTTTAGACAGTTGTTTGCAATCATAATACTGCAGTTCCACTATTTCCCACTCCCACACAAAATCCGTTTTTGTATGTAAGTTTTTAAAAGCAATGTGGATCCTGAAAAATAATGAAGAAGTCTTGATCGTTGCAGTAGCTCATGAAGCCGTCGTAAGAATGGTTTACATCAACATTAATCTACATGTGTGTATGTGCGTGAGAAAGAGAGAGAAAGAGAGGAGAGAGCAAAGAGAGAACGAGAGGAGATAGGAAAGAAGAAAGAAAGAATGAGAGAAAGAGAGAGAGAGAGAGAGAGAGAGAGAGAGAGAGAGAGAGAGAGAGAGAAAGAGAGGTAATAAATGTGTTAGTTATGTCAGTTATGTTGTTTTTTTGCCTCCATATACTTTTTTTGTCCTTTTTTCGTGTTTTTTTCCCCATTCTTTCTGAATTGTGGTATGTGTTGCTAAGTGATTGGCTTCGGCCTAATTAAGTAACCTGAAACTGAAACACAATGGATATCTATACTTTTACATGTACTCGAACTTACTTGCGTAACAAACTATGGCCCCCTGGCACTCAAGTTAAGCCTATACATGCTCCTTCTTGAACAATGACAGGTAATTATCGATACTCCATGTATCATATGTATAGTTCAAAGTCCATCTTTTGGACATGGCGTATGGAGTATGACTTTTATGTAATGTGTAGGAAGGCAAGACTACTTAGTGAACCATTGCTTGGGAATTTCTGGAGTTGCTTCCCTTGCTGTACTGAATACATTGGAGACGAAAACGAGAGCTCACACACATGATAATATATTAACGTAAAACCTTTTTTTAAAATCAGGTGCCCGTTCTGCTTACAAATTTCAGTACCTTGACGACCCCCCCCCCCCNCCCCCCCCCCCCTTTTTTTAAAAAAAACATTTTCATCCAATTATGAGTCTGGAATCGTGAGGAAAGTCAGTTTTCCAAATCCTTTGAACTCATCTCGCACTTCATATAGATTGAAAAGTCCTTGAGATATTATAGTCTGATTATCACCAAACAGAAATATAGACATTTCGTGAAAGTTGAAAAGTTTTGTAGAAATTTTGATCAGGACATGATAATGTAGATGTAAGTGGCTGAAGAGATATTGGTTTGCTGGCTTAGAAAGGCAAATCGAAATAAGGTTTCCCGGCCATTGATTTGCAGGTTGTGGCTATACTAGATCCTAGTCATAAGCCAGCAAGGACCTTGTCCAGTCACACATGTTGGCCAAAGAGTTTCGTTTGAACAACACTACAGCTGAAGGAGGTACTTGTATATTAAGTGCCCTAATCTCCATACTGAGGCGTTCAGAATAAATTTGCAGAGTACACCGCTGCATGATACAGATTGACGGCGTAGACACAGAAGAACTGCAGATAGTTGTCGGTAAGTTTCTCTCTCTCTCTCTCTTGCTGTGTATAAGTGTGTGTGTGTGTGTGTGTGTGTGTGTGTGTGTGTGTGTGTGTGTGTGTCTGTCTTTACAACAATCTGCTGTCTTATCAACCTGCTCTCTCATCCATGCATGTATGCATCCATCCATCTATGCATGCATGCATTCATGCATCTATGCATCCATCCATCCATCCATCCATCCATCCATCCATCCATCCATCCACTTATTCGGTCGTCTGTCTTCTCAGTCAGTGTGTAAAATCTGTTTTTCTTTCAACACCTCTGTTTCATCTTTCATAAACTCCGCTCTTCATCTCTTGATGATGATGACGATGATGATGATGCTATACTCCCATCAGCTGTGAGCAATACGTTCTGGACAGCACATTACTTCTCAGACAAAAAGGTCATATCTTCCTCAGTTGTATTGTTGATGTGCCCCTGCCTTCTTCACCATTTACCAACCCTGGCCTGTCCGTACAAACAGACCAAACCTAACACCACTCCATAGTGCTGCTAGACAATGTACACAGTCTGGAACTTCACAAGATTGGGCGGTTTTGTTTGAAGTTCTATAGACGTGTAGGAGATGATAATAGGATTATGCTTGTGGACACGTCAAGTTGCCTTACGTAACTAGTCTAAGGTCAGAAGGCGAAAGACAAGATGAAAATAACCTGTTGAGATGGATTTGACCGGCACCTTTCCCCCTGGCGTGTTACAATATTACTATTACTACTATTCAGTATATTATTACACTTGTAAAAACTAAGTAAATCTGTAATTGCTATCGAGGCTCCACTTTACACTGGTATCCCACCCCTTCGCCAACAATCCTTGAGTCCCTTTACCCGCTCCCCCTCCCCCCCTCCACACACACACACCCCTCTCCCAAACAAACTACGTACCCTGATGCGCCACTGCACTAGCCTAATCCCTGGCTAGGCACTTTATCTCTCTTTTGTAAAAACTCCCTTTGTCGGCGCCTCTGAGCTATCAGTTCTTCCCTTGCTCTATTATCTCACTCCTTCAGCTCTTTGTTTAAAGCAAACACCCAATGACCTCTATGAGACTTCATCAACTAGTAACAGATATATAGTGCTGGTGTTGGAAGATGAAGAGGGTAGTGAGGATGTGAGGGGGAGGAGGGGGAGGAGAGTATCATTAGGTCATCACTCCCGTGGCTGGATACTCTGTAAGAACTCTGACTTCAATTTTTTCTTGTGTGTATTTCAGCCCGTAGGTCACCTCATTTTCTATAGAAACCTGATTTCTCGGAAAAGACCACCTGACTCTGGGGGACATTAAACGAAGCTAAAGCAGTCATAACAGAAACCTGACGAATTTAGGTGGCCAGAGTGGTGCTCATTTCGCGATATGCAGGTTGGAAAGTAAAATACGAACGGTTGTCCCGTCTTGTATCTCCAGCAGGATTGGGCAGATTCAAATCCAACAGAGCTAGGATTCCCAAGATTCGAACCCGAGGAAAGGAGTGGGATATTTATGGAATATGCGCTTGTACTTTGTAGAGTGACATGAAAATTGCCATTAGATTCTACATGGGATCTTTTACATTTTCATTTTTAAAAAAGGCTATAAATCTGGACATAGAGTCAAACTTTAATATGACATAAGGATGTCTTGCAAACTGAATCTTTTTTATTTCTGCTTTTATCTCTTGTGAACCGAAGAATTTGAATTCAGACCAATTTTAGGATTAATATCCGAATTCGAACAGAGGGTAAGAAAACTCGATGGAGTCGAATCAACATTCGAACCCACAGTAAGAGGATATGATGGATTCGAATCCGGATTTGAATAACACGCATATTCGGATTCGAATCTCGCTCATCACTTCTTGATATCTGTGAAAATACAGGTCAACTGTCAGACCAGGTTCAGCTAGGATTTATATCCTTCTTTAACTTTCGTTGCACTTTGTGTGTGTGTGTGTGTGTGTGTGTGTGTGTGTGTGTGTGTGTTTGTTTGTTTGTGTGTGTTGTTTTATGCGTGTTTTGTTTTGCAATCTCAGTTCTTTTGTATTGGAATGTTCAGTTATCGAAAAAACGGGTCTTGTAACCCACTAGTTACTAGTGACCCAGGGGTCACTCAGAGCGTCACCAACACATTGTTCCCTATATGAACTTTATCACGAAGGAAGATTTGACACGTGGGTAAACACTCGATAAGACAAATTTCATCACTTGATAGATAAAAACCTCGAGAAAAGTGTTTGGAAAAGTTTCAAGAGGTTTTGGGCCTTATCAATGTGCGCATTGTTACCGTTAGAGTGTGAACATTTGAACATGAGGCGTGGACAGTAGAAGTAGTGTCGTATTCAGTTTGGCTGCCTGTCTGTCTGCTTGCCTGTCTGTCTGGCAGTTTGGTGTAAATCTGTTTGTGTATGGTTATTTGGTCTCGCCTTCGGCTAGTAGGTTATTTGGTGGAATTTGTAATCCCCAAGAGAAAGAGAGAGAGAGAGAGAGAGAGAGAGAGAGAGAGAGAGAGAGAGAGAGAGAGAGAGAGAGAGAGAGAGAGAGAGAGAGAGAGATGAGTGGAGAAGTTCATGTTTAAGGTTTAATACTGTTGCTGTGACAGATCATGCTCTAAACATGGCCATTTTGTAGTGCCGCAGGGCTCCCACCATTGTGGATATGAATCAAACACAAAGGTTTCTAAGAAAATGATTTATTTTCTGTCTGTCTGTCTGTCTGTCTCTCTCTCTTTCTTTCCCACTGGACTGTAATGAAAGGGGAAGGAGGGAGGGGAGGGAGGGGTATGTACCTTCNTCTGTCTGTCTGTCTGTCTGTCTGTCTGTCTGTCTGTCTGTCTGTCTCTCTCTTTCTTTCCCACTGGACTGTAACGAAAGGGGAAGGAGGGAGGGGAGGGAGGAAGGTATGCCCCTTCTTCGGTCTCTCTCCCCCCCCCCCCCCCCNATTCCCAGACCTTATGCCCCTGATACTGAATCAGATTTCCTTCCTCACTACTGTCACTTCAATGTGTCCCCAAGATCTCCTGTGTTTTATCTCCTGTGCTCTTAAGTTCATCTTATTGTCACTTTCGCATTGCAGTCGACTCCACTGATTCGAATAATAGCATCTTTCTGCATAATCGCAACATTTTCCAATAACAAAATGCCATGTATTTTTAATAATGCACAAGTCATATTATTATAGAAGTTCTCTTAAATGCAACCTTTTCCATGCTCCGAAGGGGTTGCTATTAAGCAGATTTGACTGTATATTTCTTTTGCTTTATTGTGTCAGCCTGTCTTACCTCATCAGTACCTAACACCTAAAGTCAAAGCAAAGGCCCTTCCTCTGCCTCCAGTATCACATGAACGAAAAAAACCCTAGTATACAGTAATTGTATATCCCCGGGTTTGCCTTCCGTGATAAATTGCATCATAGAAGATTCTTGGCACCTATTAAACGGGCAAATCACTAATTTTGTACACGCAATTAATCCGCTAATCTATAAAATCCCCCGTTTTTGGAACCCTGTCAGCCAGTGTTAGAGTGTAGAAATATGTAAAACGACCTGGGATCTATATAGAGCATTCACGTTTAAAGTTTGAAGTACAATTTGAGCCTTCTAGATAAAAAAAAAAAAATGAAGTGTGTAGACCTATGTATTAGCACGCGGTCAAAACCAGCCTAATGAAAAATTTTGGACCAAATCAGAATTCGAGCTGATCTTTTTCGAAAGAGATTTGTGAACAATTTTGGGAGTTGACTCCTCTTTTTCTTCCCCTTAAAAGATCGGGCAAAAGAAGTACTTTAACCTCCATGGGAAAAAATTTCTGAAATCGTAGTGGTATTTGTAGAATAACACAAAATGTTAATAGGGCCCAAAAAAAGGAAAAAAAAAAGGTTCCAAAAACCAGAACAATAGTAAGGGGAAGTAATCACTTAAATATTTGTCCGCATCGAATATACTGTTCATAACCCCCCTTGGCAATTCCCTTCGCAACTTTTACTGGTAACAATCCTGTAATTCTACTTTCACTACTGGGTTCTGTAATTCTATTTTCACTATTGGGTCCTATGGCTTAGGGGTTATATTTTCCTCTCTTTTTCCCTCTTTCGGTATGCCCTGCTTCCAGTGATAAGGGCTTCATAGGACATATTTTCACTTAACGTGTCCATTTTAGCTTATTTAGCCCTAGGCTGAAACTATCAGATTAAGGATCGCTCAGGAGGAAGAGGAGGCCTTGACCAGTGAAAAAGGTAAGGTGTGTTTACAAGTAGCAATCAAGCACGAAATTTCAGTTGGCTTGCTGGGGTTGGGTCAGTCTTTATTATTTGGGCCACACAATTTGCTTAAATCTGATATGGGGCTGGGTGAAAGCTAAAACTTTGGGTTCAGAGTGCAGCTCCATAGGCTAATATAACCCATAGAGGAGAAAAGGCCCCAACTGCATTTCAGGCCTGTAACCTACTTCCATAACAGGTAGGAAAACCTCATGACCACAATAATTAGCAGTGTCTTTACCACCAGTTTAGCCAACCCCACCATTCCAGTCGCGATCTTCATACACAGTGACACCTTCGTCATGTGCACCCATTAAGTCACTGTTAACAGCATCTATCACAAACACTATCGATGTAAATTTTATTTGTAGTGCCACCGCGGTTAGTATCAACTACGAAAATAGAACATGCCATTTTTTTAATAGTTGAGGAGATAAATTTCATTATCTATCTGAATGTGAATTATTACCATCTGAAAGAATCAGAATTGTGTAAATACCGTAGAAATGGTTTATTTGTTGAGGGATTCAATTTTCGCGAAAAGTAAGAAATGACATTTTGCAAGGATCTAATTTGAGCAAGCTTCAAAAAATGATATTTTAATGTTAGTATGAACGCATGAGTCTAGTGGCGATATAGGACTACCGATGAAAAGTTTTTGGCAACCCTGCTTCTCGCTGATAGGAAAATATACAATAATCGACATATCAAAACAAAGAGGGGTGGTAACCAGAGCTTACTAGTAGCATTTCATTTAAAAAATATGTTTGAAAGCAACTTTTTTTCGGGGATGTAATTTCCGCGAGTCAAGCTCAGTTCGCAAAATTTGGATCTTCGGGAAAAATAGAAATACTGATTCTGTAGATTTGAAGAAAAACTGAAGCTGGGTTATTCATCCTCTAAGAGACAACCGAGAACTTTCGCATTTACGAGGGGATCTCTTACCATCGTAAAATTATAAGTTCAAGTTCAAGTTCAAGTTCAAAGCTTTATTTAGGCTAGTAGCCAATATTCCTGACAATACATGGCATGAATCAAAAGTCATAACAATGGAGGAAAAAAAAGCATGTTAAACCCTTTTAAGAATGCATTCAGCGCCAATGCACTAATGTGATTCTTACAATGTCAATGATCCCATTGTTACTGTGCAAAATCTGGAATGAAAATATTCGTGGCTGTGTTTGTTAAAAAAAAACAACAACAAAAACAACAAAAGTAACATTAATCGGTGCAAGAAGCGGACGATGAGGATGAAGATGAGGAATTAACGGGAAAAACCCACTCCCAGTTATTACGCATGCACGATCATTCTGGCATGCGTAAGCAACAATTCCAATAATCACTCTCTTCCGCTTTCTACTTTTCCAATGTCTGTGGAATAATATGATTGGCTGATGTAGTTTGTTACAAGGGCTTATTGTGGCCGGTACATTTCTTTTACTTTCGGAAGCGAGATTTGACGACGCGCCCACACTACTTTTTAACATTTTACAGTTTGCTAAACCCGGAAGTGAGCCTTGTTGGGGTTGACAATTTAGGAACGATTATATTAGAGGACATCTGCTGGCTGATCTCATCCTTATCTCATTATTCCTTTTTTTTATTGTTTGTATGGGAAAATCCCATATTTTTGGGGGGTCACTTTCCTGGAAATATTTGGACTTAGCAAGTCCGCTGTTAATATACTGTAAAAGTTGGAGAGCACCGGTACACTATAGATATACGATTGAATTTAATAATAATGGTAATACAAAAATCGATCGTGATTTTTATTTTAAAGGGAAATCATATTTAACTGTCACTTTTTTCTCTATCAGTAGATTACAATAATTCGACCAGTCAAATCTGATCGTTAATCAAGATGAAATTGACAATATTTTTTTTTTCAAAAGCAAGTACAGCACGGTATCTTGACAAGAAAAAAAAAACCGCTGTAATCACCTCGTTAGTCGTCAGCCTTGTTTTCTGCAAAAGATTTCGAAGAGGTTATTTGTTCTAGTTTTAGGAACGCCTTCTGTGCCGTCCCTAAAATACAATAAAGCTCGTGATTGCCGTACGCTCAATGAGAAAATAGCTTTAATGAGAAGAACTCGATTCTTGGACGGAATTTTTCCTTTCAGATCCGGGTTCTTAGACATGTTAGACTAATTTAAAAAAACAAGATAATATAGTTCCCGACTTTAGAGGATGACGCAGGTCGAATTCTGAGCAACAGGTCCTAAGCAACCGGCAGTGACCAGGAATTCTCAAGCACAGAATGAAGCTCATGCCGCTCAAGGAACTTCGAGTAGGTCTGCCTTCGACTCACCTACAGTTTAACGTCTAACAATAGAGAACAAAAGACAGACACAGTTCATAAGACATGTGAGGAAAAAGACAACAAACAGTACACTTGGAAATAATTATGCCGCCTTTTCTTTGTTTCAGAACAACTACATTCACAATGTTGCATTTTGCTTAAATATGTCCCCTATATTTTCCTCACATCTAGATCTCTGCTAGACGTCACTACTTCTTTAAAAGATATTATTTCTTTCATTCTTCATCGTTAAGAGTAAATCTAAAATTATTTAGCGATGTCTGTGTAATAGGGATGCAAACTATGAGGATTCTAAGCAAATAATGCTAAAAATTCATATTGTATAGTCTTCTGACCTTACAATTATACCCAAAAAAGATATTCAAAAGAAATCTGATCCCACCTGCACTGTTAATCCATATCTTGAATAAAATATACCAGATTCTACGCCATCACTTTATGAGGGACAGGATTGAGCAAGTTCACCAAAAAAGTCTCTTTAGAGCAAGTTCAGTTCACTCAGAAGGGAAAAAAAAAAATCTGCGATCAAGTTTAGCTCAGTGCTATGAAAATTCAGCAGTTTCCAGATCAGATCAGTTCGCCTTGGTTTTTGAAATTGGCATTGGTTCTGATTTTTGAGGAAGATGTGGAACTGAACTGAATTTTAGGTAGAAAATTGGAGTTCAGATCCGGCACTCAAAATAAGTACAGTTCAGATCCAGTTCAATTTGTCCTTCATAGGTATTAAGCTCTGAGCAAGTTCACGTGAACTGAACTTACACTCACGAACCGCGTTCATATGATCTCAGTTCTGGCCAACCCTAATGACGGTACAGTCCGCCCAAGCTGGACGCTTTGTTGGAAATGGAACCGTCCCACTTCCATGGGTTCCACTGTACATTGGTGGACAGCTGAAATACAGAAGTGAAGGACCATGGCTACTCACGCTAGTAGACGTTATACATGAAGAAAGAATGGTACTAGTTTTGTCGATGGTTCGGGCCAAATTACCATTGTGGAATCTCAAGGGACAACGCTTGCACTTTTCGGTGGACTCGATCCATACATTGGGAACACCTTCTTTGATCTCTTGTTGTTTGCCTAAGGCTAAGGTGTGTGGATGTTGTGCGACCTAAAGTGACGTAAGATCAAAAGTAATTGGTTTGGCAGCCCTTGAGGGAGGATGGGGAAAGCAGGTGAGGAGGAACGAGCAGGGAGAGGATTTGAAGGAGCCGAGGAACCTAAGTCTCTGAGTGGTAATGGTGGGCAGTATCGTTTCTTAGTACACGTATCAATAATTTCAATACTTGGGGTTTCTCGATTCAGCAACACAAGTATAAAAGAAAATATCGGAATATTTTTAAAAAATGGTATTGGAAATATAAAAAATATCGAATGTGCCAACTAATTTCGATCCTCTTCCGATTCCATAACGAAACTGGCTTCCTGGCTTCTTATTGTAATGCCTTGCGCTATTAAAATGTATCGAGAGTATCATTTAGATCTTTCGACCCCATTTCTCTTACAAGTCCTACACAAGCTACCATGCAATCTAGTGGTATCAAAATTGATCGAAAATGTATGATTAAGCGACACTCGTCTGTTTTCTAAAAAAATGAAAATAATTTTACTTATAAACGAACAGTGCCATAAAGCGAAATGGGCTTAAGGTTGCAGGAGCCAAATTGTAAAAGCTTCTTTGAGCCATTTAATAAAAATTTCTTCTCTAACCACAGGAATTTTCCGAGATAGCCAAGACTAGTCTGCAGGTCTGGTGCCATCACTGTGCTCAAATTATTTACTGTTTACGGTGGGGATCCTTCGGTTAGAGTTTTCACAATTTTAAATTACATGAAAAGGGGTTAAAAATTTGGCCTTCTTTTGCAGATCACAGGTCCGCACAAATGAAATCCGCTGAAGCCATTGGGAAACACTGCCTGCAACAATTATTTTTTTACAAATTCAAAACTGAATTTCACCACTTTTGCGGTGTGGTTTCATGTTATATGATTATTTCTACACAATCTGTCCAAAGGACAGATTTTATACTCTGCTACTAACGACTCGGATAGTCCAGTTTTTTTTACCAATTAGGCTCCTGCAACCTTAAGCGGAGCTGACTGTATTTTCGGTTAGTCAGGAAAGCGTTACATCGACCTCGCTACCAAAATGTTTAGGTTACTCCGTATCTGGAAGTCTTAGCAACGCTATTAGTTCGCTGGCACTTTAGAACCGACAGTGACCTCAGATACGCGTAGGTTTACGGTTATGACGTAGGGGTTGTCTCACTACTCTGGCTCTTCTCAGTTATTCAGCCCTCCGTGTAGGGGCGTAGCATCCATTTAATTTATGAATCTGAGATAACCAACATGTTGTATATCTGTCTTCTACAGTTTAATTAATCTTCAATGTTTTCTTTAAAAATTCAGATCTCACCTCCGTTCTGTTTCATCTATGAGCCATCTATAGGCATTGGCAATACGATTTTGTCAACGTTAGGTAGACTAGTTTTCTTCGCCGATAATTTGAGAGCCTATACGTTGCCTCACGGATTCAACGCGCCAAATGCATCCAAAGGGTTGTAAAGAGAGAAACCTTTTTGCTTACACGCTATTCTAATGGTAGTTTGTTGTTGTTTTATTTTTCGTGCACACTACAAGTTTTTTTTTTTCATTCGGCGACGAGAGGTTGATGGTCAAGACTTTACCAGGATTACCAGATTTGGCTCTTCTTGAGCCAAAAATCATTTTTTTTAAAAAAGCCACTAACCCCCCACCCCGCCCTCTTTCAAGGAACCCAACAACAACAAGAAAAAAATCACTCTCGCTCCACTCCTGCCGCCATGTGTGTTAAAGAACAGTGTGGCTGTGGTCACAGAGCTATTAATATTAATGTGTAAAGTCACTGGTCACGGTTGATTGTGACAGACGTTTCGTATCCTGTGCTCACAGAACATGTAGTGAGCAAAGATTGGTACGATAACATAAGCTGCCCAGATCTTGGCTACGGTACATAGGTGATGGTTTTACGGAACCATGGAGTTCATATTGGTAGCCAAGAGGGTACGAGGTATAAGTCACTCGTCGTGGTTGACTGTGATAGATGTTTCTTATCTTGTGCTCACAGACATGACATGTAGTGATATGTACGATAACAGTACATACCCTGATCGTGATGACGATGAGCAGGTGATGGTTGTATGGAACCACGGAATACCATACTAGTAGCAAATAAGGTGAAGGTAGTAGTGGTGATGATGTTAAACTCAGCACTTGTTTGAGAGTGCTAAAGTAGTTGTTGCTAAAGTAGCGATAATAAGTGGTAATAAGTGATAATAAATGGTAGTAGAAGAAGCAGTATTATAAATTTGCGATGGTTAGTAGTCGTATATAAACTGGAGTAATGGTGATAGTATCACAAAATACGGTGATGGCTGTTTTAAAATATGCGGAATTCTGATGAGGGGTAGAAAGGTCGATAGTAGTTGAGTCCAAGAGCAGAATAATTAACATAAAAAACAATTTTGGATAAACTGTTAAAGAAATGTGACAATGTATCCCAGGCCTAGAATTGTCATCTCCCTAATTCTGAACATGACAAACCTTGTCATTTCATTCTTTAGTAACAGTATCAATTATTAAAAGGACATAACTAATCATTTTTGTTTTTCTTCATCATTACTACACTGATTGTTTCGCTCGTGCGCCCTTCAGCAGAAAGCACTAGAACAGTCATATTAATGTGGACGCCTCTATAATTGGTACTACAATCATCGAATTACTGTCAACACCAGAATCCTAAAAATCGATAACTCTTAAAATGCGCAAAACTGAAGATGCCACATTCTGCCCGTGCGGTGACTTGAGTTCGTCCTACAAACAATAAAAAGGCGATAGCCTCAGTCTTCAGGTATAATCAATAATATTGAAAGCCTTTTCAGCAGATTCTCTGCCTTGTTGAACAAAGCTGGGCAAAAAGTCAATGTACGATGCCAAGCGAAATAATTGCATTGGTGACCACGAGTCGTGTTTTGTTGCCACGCCGTCTCGTTGTTTCCTCTAATGAAGTGTCGTAGCGCTCATAACGACCAGAGAACTGAAAGGATGTGAAGGTTGATGGATGCCAGACACTGAGGGTAAACTCTGGGGGAAAAGATAGGGTCAATTTCATTACTGACGTCGGGGAAGTGAGAATTCAATAGTGAACGTGAAGTCCTAAACAAAATTTACTGTAAGGTAGGTCTAGTTGAAAGGGTCCAAATTCATTCAAATACGAATATCTACTCACTGTGTTCTGTCTATGAAACAATATTTTTGATTCTACTGTTTGTTTAATTTATATGCATACCAACGCTTTCTGCAAAACCTGAAACAGCAGATGAAATATCCAAAGAGAAATGTATAAATATAAAGGAATTTAATTAGAATTTTCAATCTTCTTCAATCCGTATAGGCATACCCATATGTGTGTATTTATAACATATTCTTATTTCTGTTTATCTGTGTATTTATTTGATCATTTACTTATTTTTGTCCGTTATTTAGTCGCTTATAATGTAATTGCGGTCAGTTATTTCTTTAGTCCATTACTGAGCGATATCATTAGATTGCACAACGATAAACCAATTCTGAACTACCGGCACAATAATATAAAAGGCTGACATTATCTCCCCGTCGTCCCCTTTGTCTTTTCAGACTCCAACTGCCTCCTATAACGATCTTTCCTTTCCTTCTTGTCTTTTCACATGTCCGAACTATACGAGTCTGTTTTCTTCCAAGATCTAATTTACCTAAACTCTCCGGGAATAATGGACAGATAA
The DNA here is from genome assembly GCA_033807755.1 of Ellobium chinense. Classification (NCBI taxonomy): domain Eukaryota; kingdom Metazoa; phylum Mollusca; class Gastropoda; order Ellobiida; family Ellobiidae; genus Ellobium; species Ellobium chinense. Next base: position 535,603 of record JAWQUT010000070.1, read on the forward strand.
AAGTAGTGAGATCGAATGGAGAAAGAAAAACAAATAAGCAGGAAGTGCAAAAACATTTTTATAATGTTTGTGCTGTCATGCATTCCATTCTACAATTTCTTAAAAACTTCTTACTGTGTAAAAATTATACAGACAGATCTACCTAGATACCTACAATATTTCATATTGTCAGATTCTGTTCACCCTCATAATTCGCTCATCACGCAAGTCTCATCACAACTCATTAGGCGTTTAGGTTGTTGACATAGCAAGGTCACTCAATGATGCTTCTTCACTGACCGTGATATTTCTCTATAGGCAATAAATAGCTTCAGGCTTTCACTGCCACAGCAGCACGCAAGACTTCATTCATTACGTAAGAGCTGACGGCGTCCCCGGAAGGATGAAGCATTATCGCTATCGCTCTCAGGAAGATAATATCGATCCAAAGAAGCATCGCAACATCTCAGTTTACCCAAGGAATTAGTAATAATAAAAATAAAGAGGACATGTTGAGGAGAAATGGCGTAGAATCGATGTGCATGCTAAAATGGTAGAAAGGATTTAATATTACAACCCCGTTCTTCGGTCCACTCAGTAGGAATTAAGTCTCGGATGTGAAAGCAGCAATCCGTTTTGGTAAAGCCGTCAGTATGCTTTTCTTTACCTTTATTTCTTCATGAGCATGAATGGGTATTATACAGTGCAATGACTGCTGTGAAAAGAACTGCACTAAGGCAGATTACTATCATGGTAATTATTACTACTCCTAAGACTCTTGATGTCTTTCAAAGTCTTTTACTGTTAATTAAGTTCTCCGTTAACGCAAACCCGAATACCAAGGTCACATTGAAGATAAATAGATAGAAATAACTGACCTTTCTAAAAAAAAACAACTTCAAAAAGGAACAGCTTTCAACGCAGCTGAACTAGGTTAACTGAAGATTTCACATGCTAAATTAGGCCAGCGCCAACCATTTTTTTTTTTACTTCGCAGCCCTGTTTTTCAATCACAAAGCATCTCTACCAGTATATAAACATTACTTAGTCATTCACGCTTTCAAATCTCGCACTGAGGCTATGCCAAATACAGGATTGTTTGACCGGACTGGGGGATTCGGAAATGTGAATTCAGGTCAAATACTGGATATTACAGAATCGTAACACTTTTTCCAGACGTCATGAGTTAAAATTGTGACGTCTATCACCTGCTACCAGGCCTCCGCAACATCTGATCATGTCACGTATGGTCCGACAGAGAGAGCGAAGTAACAAGAGAGCGTCCATCACCAAGTTCCTAGTTGTCTCTATGGTCAACTGCTGGAGTAATTTTAACTTTCTTTCTGGATATAAGACTCATGTCGGTAAAGCTCTAGGAAAGAGGAACAACGATCAGGTACGAACGATCTGTTTTCATGCTATTATTGTTTCTTATCTGGATTTAGGTTTAGTTTGTTAGATTTCTGCATAAAAACAGGGTCGACGAGGTAATTGAGTTCATTCAGTTTTTAGTTTTTGGTTTTGTTTATTTGTTTTTGGTCTCTTCTCGGGAAAGTAGACAGATAACAAGAACGTTTTTCTAAACAAGAAGACAACGATATTTGTTTTGTTTTTATTTACAATCCCACAATTTTCATCAAGCTGTATTGACCATGAGCACTTAGATGGCGAATATCCATGTTCCTTGAGTGACATGTGTGAGCTCACACTAATGATTTATTTGTAAATATTTCAGACAGGTTTGTGGGAAATACATCCATTGTTTGAAGATATTTGCCTCAAGGAACCTGAACTCTAAGCAATTTACACTGGCCATGGATAAAGTGGTTTCATCACTAATGATGGTGATGTCTTAGTTTTTTATATTTTTTAGCAGCACATATATATATATTTTTGTATCATACATTTTTGTATAAATTCGCTGCAAAAAGTGTTAGCCTTAGGACCTATCAAGTGAGAGCTCTAAGTAGGTTTGCTGACAGAATCTCATTAAATACCTGTGCTGTCTTTGATCAGAGTAACGCTACTGTAGCTTATTTCATCATTTCGAACTGTTAAGACCCTCGGTTTGTGAAAAGATGCGATGCTGTCAATGTGTTCAATATGAGATAGACCAGATCTGTTCTGATTTTAGATCTGCTTTGTTTTAGAGAAGGCATTTGATAAGCGTCTGAAGTTTTCTAGTTGTGTGGTATTTCCTGTGCTTATATTCTCCTTGTTGTTAAAAAAAAAACAATCAAACTTGAAATATTAACATGTTAAGAAGTTAGTTCCTTTGAAGCCAGCTAATATTGTGTGAGGAAGGAGAACTGTTCTTTGTTAAGAAGAATCAGATATGTTAAAACAGTATTCAGTTCATGGAGAGGGAAAGCTGAACAAGAAAAATGTGAGAGTCTTTGATTTACTTCTCTTATTGCCACAAGCAAAACATCACCACATTTCTTCTGTTTCAGAAAAGACCTTCGCTAAGCAACTGAAGTTTCTAGGTGTATGGTATTTCCTGCACTAATATTCTTCTCATTGTTAACATTGAAATATCAAAATGTTAAGAAATTAGTTCCAGTGAATCAAATAATGCTAGATAAAGAAGAGGAAGTGCCTTTTCTTACGAGGAATAAGCAAAACAGTACTCAGTTCATGGGAAGTGAAAGTGTTGTAAGAAACAGGTAAGAGTCTTTGATTTACTCTTCTTTTTGTCACAAGCAAAACACCGTCACATTACGCGTAGAACAATTTCCACACACTTGACCGATGGAAATTTGACTGAAGGCACACGTAATCGGTTGGCTGACAATTTACTAATTTGGCACAAAGACTTGGCCGACGCGATATGGACCGTACTTGTATTTGTCTGTGGGTTATGTGCTGCTTCTGTATATCTCCTTTAAAGTTTTGACAGGCGCATTTCAGTCTTGATTTCACTATAAAATTGTCGGTACAAATTTTACACATTAGCATTACACGACTTGGAACCTGAAATGTTGGTCTATTCTGTAGTGTCGCATATCCTTCGTATGATGTTCCCACCTTAAGAGCCTTATACATCATATCTTAGTAGACCAGCATTGCCAAATGGTTGAGCTCAAAATCTATAGGTCGTGTGTTCGATTCTCGCTATGGTCTCGCTATTGCCTTGAGAACGCATTTTGTTCACATTTTCCGCAGTGAATGATATTGTCAGAATGATGATGATCAGCGCCTGTAAATGGCTGCAACACCGTATGCTCCAGAGAGAGTTGGAAAAGTTCTAGAATGATCTGGCCTATTGGGTGATAATAGTACGAATTCGATTGAGTTAGCAAAAGCCTGGATACGAGACTTATAGGCTTTTAATTACTACTGTGCTGGCGAAGTCGAACACGTTATAAGAATTGAAAGTATGGATTCATCCGCTAGAATTCCAGTTCATGAAGTGATACTGTAATAGGCCAGTCGCTGTCTTCCTCATCATGCTCATTATCGGCGCACAAAGTGAAAAAAAAAATATTCTAATTGGCTCTCATTTGTAAATTGCACGCAAAGAGCGGCCAAAACATAATTTTCTCGACAGTGACAGTCATTATCATGAGAGATGTCTGTTCCCAGTGGAATAAAGTGTCAGAAGAAATAGACTAAAAATAACATAACTCGTTTCCCGAGCCTAGCCGAGTCTTGCTGTTTCATTATTAATAAGGCGCTATCCTGACATGGACCGTTTAATCGACGTTCGGGTAATGTTAGAACTCTATGAAGCTTATCTGAGCTTGTGTTATCTACATGTGTCAAATGGAAAGGCAAGGATGAATAATTCAGTGCAAAAGGGTTGGCAGTCGTGTCTGGCGTGTTGGCTTAAGGGTACATGTCACTTTACAGTTCCAATTGGAGAGACGTAAAGTGACGAATGTTATGGGGAAAATGAAGTGAGAAAGATACACTTTACATTTCCAATTGGAGAGACGTAAAGTGACGAAGGTTATGGGTAAAATGAAGTGAGAAAGATACAAGAAGACAATTTTATTGTGGCCTTATGCATTAAAGTTCAAGTTCAAGTTCAAATTATTTTATTTAGGCAGAAGCCAATCACATTACAATACATATCAACAGTTCAGAAAGTATGAAAAAGGAGAAATAAAAAACAACAACAACAAAAACAAGACCAAAAAAAAAAGAAAAAAGGAATACTCATACCTTTGTACCTATCTGCCAAAGTTGATAATTTGCCAGGACATGCCTAGTTTTACATGCCAATTGTGTAGCTTTTAAAAATATTGAAACAGAGTATAGCTAATTTCCGTGTCTGCTTGGGCTCGTCTGTTTGAAACATATTAATAAATCGTATCATATTTGGTTTAATTTTCAAAGAACATGACAGATATTTACTTTGTAGGACTCTGAATCTCTGACATGGGATGGGATTTCTTACCATCGTCAAAATTACATTAGTGCATTGGTACTGAATGCCTCCTTAGTAGGATTCAACATGCAGAGTTAATGTACGCCTTACAGTGGTAAGATATCATATTGACTTTCTCTTATCTTGTATTATAGTGCTTCTGCTTCAGATGATGCTGATTTCATATACCAGACTGATTTAGAAGTCATTCAGGTTGTTTTTGAACATACAAATACGAAGTTCTTAACAAATACACAGTAGGCAGTCTCCAACTTTCAGCACGTATTCGTGCATTAAAATTCCTTTATTCCCACTTCACGAGGTTTTAGCTTCGTTGCTCAAATAGGAATCAATTTGCAGCCATCCTTCCAACCACCCCAGTTGTTTAAAAAAAGACCTCGGAGGTTACGTTTCTAACTTGATCTCATAGAGAGTATTGAACAAAGTGACCTGCTGGAACTTTTAACATGCCCAGTGTACAATGGCGACTGTAGCACTAATTAAATCAAAACAATCTAGATCCAGGTCGAAACGATGTATGATAATGTTTACTAAAATAGAACTATGCTCCTTTGGTCTTCTAACAAAATTTTATGTTGAATTCGCGTATATTTGAGCATGTCTGTTCAACCTTCTTTGCCCATGAGTCCGTACATTAAGAAGAGAAAATCTTCCATACAAGCTTTTAACTAAATAAACATCAGTGTGTTGTCTGTCCATTTCTCCCTCTCGTTGTCTAAGATCAAAATGAAGAGATGTTACTCAGTAGTTTCAGCGAACCGCAAAATAAAATTACTGTCCCATAGTGATTTCTAATATAAAACAACAAAGATTTCTAATCTACGGCTGGAATGTTTGTTAACCTCTGGATGGGTTTATCTGTTATGGAAATCCACATCGTTGCAATTGTAGATATTAAATTTTGCAAGTTATACGTAAAGGGGCCGACAGATTTATAAACATCTATCCGTGATTTCAGGGGCCTCCTTAGGGCCCCAAGGGATTTAGTGAGATCCTTTTGTGCGTTATACCAGGGGCTAGAGATTAACCGCGGGAGGCGAAAATAAAGGCCGAGACAGACAAGTTATGCACCCTAGATGTTCATACAAGTTATCCATGCCAGATGTTCAGTCAAGTTGTCAAGTTGGAGTTACGAGATCAGATTCCTCGATGGTCTGATCACAATAAATTTGCAATTACTCTGGCAGTCCATAGGTACGTATAGATGTGTCATGAAAATGGTTGTTACCTTCCCTTTCACCCGCGTAGCTCCGGAGTATTCCGGACTAGGGTGTTTAATGAGACCTCAAACTCTCACTAGAAATTGCCCCACAATCACCAAGGAAGGCCAAAAGAATAGCGAAGACTGACATGTTATGCTAGTAAGATTTCCGGTCGAGTAGAGCAATTTTGCAACAGGGTTGCCAAGCTGGTTTTATGTATGAAGCCAAATTCCCAAGATGATCTGATCACAGTTATTTTGCTACAAGTAGGGCAGTACAAAGTTTCGCAAATATGGCATGCGTTTGGTTATTCCTGCCCTGCCATCCCGCTTCCCCTCCAAACAAGACATCTCAACTAGTGAAATAATGTCATGATCACAATGATAATGACATACAACATTTCGTGTAGGCGGACTGGGCATCGTTAAAGATTTCTTAGTTTAAATGAACCATTTTGGTCAAGCTTTCCCTCAGCTGTCTCTCTCTGTCCTGAATTCATCGGTTATAACAATTCCTGTCTAAAAAATCGTAATCCTGGTCTTTATCTGGGTCGGGTCAACACATCTGTCTATTAATAATGCCGTCTTATTACGGTCAAATTAAACCGCTTTCATCGAGCGTTACAAATAGGCTAAATACATGTCATGCTGTCCGTCATTTTTACGATGCCAGCCTAATTGCACGAATGTCATCCCTTTGCCTGGAAATAAAGTACATAGTCTAGTTGATGGTTATTGTTTCAAAATATTACCCGTGATAATTAGGAGGGAGAAAAAAAAAACGTTGCCTATCCGTGCATTTGATTTCGCTTCTTTGCAATTCCTTAATATCAAGGAAACGTTAGATTAAGCAGATGGCGTGATAATGTAGACTGTCTATTAAGCGGATTCGATTGTGTATTTTATTCTCTTCCTCCCTTTATCTATGGTAAATTCGTTTGTACTACTCTACATTCGGTCAAAATTGTGTGAAATTTGGCATGACAGTACAAGTCAAACAAAAAATGACTGTAGCCGATGGACTGAATGTCTATCTGGATTTAGATCTGTAATGGGGCACGGTAAGAGAGATCAGGCCTGAGTGGGTGGGACGAAGGTATGGGAAGCATGGGAGGGAAGAGTGAGTAGTACAGTATATGAGTTTATTATGTCGATGATTGTCAACTTTATCTGTGAGCACAATATATTTGGATACATGCGAAGTGAATTATCGACATTATTTTGTTTTGGCGTGCCGTCTTTGATTTGTTATTTTCATCAGTTTTCATTCGTTGTGTAATAAAACAACCTTTGTTGCAGAACTTCATACGAAACAATCGTCATTCCGAAAACTTTTTATACGAGACAAATAGACTACTATGTTCATTCCAAGATACTTTGCATAGTCCCAAGATGACAGTTGTCTTTGATAAGTCCTATGGATATTGCAAAATACGCATAATTCATGACGATTTGAAGAGCTCTGTGAATGTTGTAATGTGCATAATCGAGTGTAACGTAGCGTATGCGGGGCAAAGCCGTATAACAATATTAATTTTGACAGATTTGGAGAAAAGTGACACATGACAGACTAAATCTAATATCAATTTACCACCCTGCCTTTTGCAGGCTTAGAATAATTTTACGGGTTCAGTGATCATTATGACGCTTATTGTCGTCGCCCTTGTTCAGTCGAGTACTGTCCACCATCACCACCACTACCATCATCACTATTTCTTATCATCACCATAAACATTGATACAGTGATCGAGCGGGCCAGAACTTTCCATGACCACGTCTACATTATCACCATTAATACCAATCACTCTGGAAATTGGAGCTTGAGTCACTGCCTTCTGAACACTTTCATAATCTACATTTGTATGCTCCGTCCTCCTCTGTAACAACCATACACGGGTCTCTCCCGATCTCTGCCAATCGGATGTTAGTTTTTATTTTTTCCCTAGCTACAGCTGTCTCCATCTGGCTCTGCCCTTTCTACCTGACCTTTTCACCCCAGTTTTACACAATGGTATCCATCTTGTCATCAATAAATTCCTTCCTTCCCTCAGGTACCACGTCATGGCGACTAATCAGACACGTCAGGGCAGAGACTTGGAAACCGTCGACGTTGCCAGCATAAGTACAAGACGAGCCTAACAATACAGACAATTAGGATATTGGAAGCAACAACAAGCGCAAGGCTGAAAGGTCCTCGTCTTGATAAATGGACAAGTCCACACCGGTGTGATGACACACAGAACATATAGGATGACATACAGAACAATAATTAATGTGAAACTATTCAGGAGTCTAATGGATTCCTTGAAAACATTAATCTAACTCAGCGGACCATCTAGCCCTTTCGATGCCTTTGTTGTTTTAAATACATAAAACAAATTCTTACAGAGGCATGGACGAAAACAACGGACATTTGGAGCAAGCGGAGACAAACTTGACTAATAAAGACCTCTGTTTTACCTGTGTAAGACTGATGCCAATTATTGTCAGGGAAATGGCCAATTCCATGACTGAAAAACTCAGCTTCCTATCTTCCATACAAATTCTGATGTGACGCTTAGTGCACTAACAGAACAGTATCCATCAGTATACATCTCTGATAATACATTTCCTGCCAGACTATGACAAGCATCTGAGCCACTTGCGTCATGACGAACCAGTTTCTGTGTAACGTCACCGACAATTTGAGCATCCTTTCAAACTGTAAAAATGTTAGTGTCGTGGAGCATAATAGCACAACAGCGGAGATTCCATCCGTGGAGCATATTATATGGGTGCCATATGCAGGACTTGTCTTTGTAGTTATCATCTGCATAGTACTAATTGTGTCATACTACAATCATTCAATACGAATGAAAAAGAGGCGGCAAAACACAATGGACTACCTTGAGCGAGACATTGATTTAAACCGGAAACGACTCTACGCCATGATGCATGCACGAATCACGCCTGAAGATTGCATGAAAGAAACTGGTGAGCAACATCAAGATGGAGTGCCTGAAGCTGTCAGAATACAACCATTGTTCTTCACAAAACATACACTCAACACCACGTGTAGTGAGTGTGGTACTTCTCCAAAGCGGATTCATCATAATTTCCCTGTGAGAGCTCCGTTGCCATTATACAACGATGAAAGCATTATTAATATACAAGGAGCTACTGACTCTCGTGTTGGCCACAGATGTTGTTGTCATCATAACAAAGCTATGGCATCTTCTGAACCCACAGTACACAGAGGTCACTTGGAAAACGTTGGTTCAAGTCCTGCTGGCATGCACATGGAAAATGAGAGTAAAGAAAGCAGAAAGACGTCCCAAAGGAAATCTCGCCGCTTAATAAAGCAAAACACAACACTCAACTCCTTTGATGAGCCCAGTACTTCATCCTCTAGTTTACCTAAACAGAAGCATCTAAAGAAGCATCAGGCCAGCAGTAATGAGGTGGATAACGACTCTGATTTACGCCATGAAGACTCCACAATTCACGAAATGGACAACATCGATTCGAAACTTCCGAAAGTGAAGCACAAAAATAGACGGGACTCGACAAAACAAATGGAAAACAACGAAAGTAGCCAGGAGGTGGCTAACAGCCAACATACTGACACATATGAAGATCTCATCGGTAAGGCAATACGTGATTCCAATGTTCTACCATCCACCTTCAAGCATCCTATAAGAAAAGAAACCATTGACAGTGGTTTAGACAGTGAAGATCTTACGCCTACAAGGGTAACTTTAGTAAGTGTTGGACAAGAATACTATGAAAAATGGCTCAGCGGGCCAGGAGTGAAAGAAAGCATTGATACTACTGATAACGACAGTCAAAACAGTAACCAAAGTACTCTCAGTGATGCTGGTGACAAGTTCCACGAGAAATGGCCGAGAGAGGCAAAAGCCACGAAAAGCTTGGCTAATTTTGATCATATTGCAAAGGAAAATAGACTGAAACAACTAAATGATTCCGACTCCAGCAACAACAACAAGAGAAATGGGAAAACGGACTTGAATAAAGCCATAAAATATAGTCGTCGCAAGAATGCCTCTCCAACTGACAGACCTCCTAATTCTGACAACAGCGGTAATTCTTCCAGAAGATTGAATTCAGTAGAAGAGAGCACGTCTTTTAATGGTCATGTGAACAAAGGATTCTGTGAAGATTCCCCGGAGTCCAAATCTGGTAAGCTTATTTCGCAGAGAGTGCTTAGCGATCATTTCTATGGTCATGAGTTCCCGTTGAATGGAGCCAAAACACTAATGTCATATCAATCGACAACGTCTTCAGAGGGCTTAAGCTACTCTGATATAAAATTCAATAATATGGATCAACAACCTGACAACGAAGCCACATACGAGGCCAACGAAATACAAAATAATTGTGATCACTCATCTCGAAGTCTTCCTCAACCTGCTGTATCGGCAACACCTGTTGTAAATCACAGCACCAGCATCATGAATGAAAGCGCAATCAAAAACGACATGCATCATCAGCCTATTCCACCAAAGCTACAAAAACGAGATCAACGTGTACACCCACAGCAAGGAAATGAGCAGTCTGCCTCTAATCAGAAAATATGTGACGCTACTTTTGAGTCTGCCAAGAAGCAGAGGAAGAAAAAGAGTAAACATAGTCTCACCAAATCCAGTCAACGATCACGGCGACTAGGGGACTCGAGTAGACCTCCTACTCCTAGCAGTACCCAAATATTCATTGTATCGTCACATCTTTCATCTGACAAGATTAACGACTCAGTGAGATACGTATGAGATACAGTCCTAAGAAATATCTTGTTTTTATGAGGATGGGGTAAAGAAGGTCCGACTAGTTCTTTGGCATTAGCTGCATTGATGATCCCATGAATTACAGTTTCAAGGACCAGATGAATAATATCGTTTGTTAAGTCTTGGAGTTTATGAGTAGAAATAATACATGTGTTTATATAGAAAATAAAAGACTCGAGACCAGAGGATCCATTGTATATGTAGAGGTATGTGCTTTACATGGGATCAGAGTATCCAGTGTGTATGTAAGGGTACATAATATAATTATACACAGGATCGGAGTTTCCAATCCAATGTGTATGTAAAGGTACGTGATTTACACGGTACTAGAGTATCCAGTGTGTATGTAGGGGTTTATGTTTTATTTGAGACCAGAGTATCCAATGTGTATATAGAAGTACTTGTGGGTTACGTGTTTTACTCGGGAACAGAGCATTTAAGGTGTAGATAGGGGTACGCGTTTTACTCTAAGGTGACACTCCTGTAAGGAATGCAAATAAGGCAAAATGGGCGGCCTTTTTATTCTGTGGGAGGTCCCTCGGAGAACGGTATGGAATTCTAAGCGACGATTGCACGCAAAGACAGCTGACCTGCAAGTGTTCTTTGCTATAGGGTCATTCCATGCTAAGTGATGGGACATTTAGACAATACTTTTCAAACAAAAAATCACTCGCAGATTTACTTATAATTCATTTTATTTAGTTTTCTTTACACAAATAAAAAAAAGTAATGGCAACTTCACTGGCAAAACTAACATTTGACTTAAGAGATTAATTGGATATCATACAATCACACCTCATAGAGTTGGTAACTGATGGGACAGAAAAAGTATCTTCGTTTTTACATGGTAACCCAAAGTAGCGAAAGTTCTGAAATTCAACCACTGAGAATAGAAAAATATATTTTTATATACTCAGATAATGCATCTTAGCATGTGGATAAAGCAGTTTTATCCAACAACAATAATTTAGCACATTAGGGCCGTCTTTCTGAGTAACTGATGGGACACAATGGTAACACAATGTTCTAGAGAAAAAAGCTGCTTTGCACATGACCATGCACCGGGGGAAATATCTACCAAACACCGTTATTCCAACTATTCTGCACAATGATGTACCAACTTGCTATATAGAAAGTTGCATTCGAAAAATTGGTCCCCAGGTAACATTTTACATGGAACGACCCTATACTTATGTCTTTGGTGGTGGAGCAAGAGGATGATGGCCTCATTGATTACGATACAAACCACCCTTGATTATTGCCATATCCTCCTCTGATTAAAAACCGTTGAAAAGGTTCCATTTTATACAAAAAAAATAATGGATGGTGGCGATTATTGTTGCCGAAATCTCACTTCAGGTGGGATTTCGCAAGGGGTTCCGTATCTTCCAATTTCGTTCGTGAGGTCATGAGGTCGTCTTGTAGTGTATAGCTGTGTAGAGCATGTACATGTAGATGTGCGGTCTAGTTTGAGTTGATTGTTGTTGATCGTTTTGAGTGGCCGATCTACCTTAAAGGTGATTTCTGAAGCAGAGTAGGCCACAAATAAAAACATATATTGTGTCCAGTCCGCACAAAATTACAAACTAAAAGGCACCATTGCATTGCACACGAAAAAACTCAGGAGGTTTGGGTTAGTTTAGTTTGGATAAATATTATATGGAAGGACATAGACTGTTAGAAATGGGTGAAGGGGGGAGGGGGATAGGGTTTGAAAAGTAAACAGGAGAAACGACACGGTTGTAAGAGTGAAGAACTGGCAGGGATCAAACAAAGAATGAGCAGTTGCAGGGTATTTGAGTGATTTTCGTTTCCTTTTACAGAGGTTCGTTTATAACAAATACTTTATAAAGAATTTCGGTAGAGTTTAGAAATCGTTTGAATGAAATGGTTTTTGGGATTAACCTTGAATTCCATTGCAATCTGTGTATATGCCTTTATATGCTTCAGTAAAAGTGCGAATACAGACACTGATGATGATGTATGTAGATCTATGTGAAACATTAAAGATTAGACCAGCCTACTTGTTACATTATGGTCGATTCTGAGTTGGAACTCATGAAATTTTATGTGCATCAGCCACACTGCCTGATGAGCTGTTGCACATGTGTTTTATGTGTTTCTGACTGACATATACTATGTGCATGTGTGAGTATTTTTGATTGCATGTTAACACTGAGGTGCTGCTGTTTAACTGAGAGCTTGCACATTAATGATGGGTGCTATCGTCTTACACCCTTCTCTTTCCGGCTTGCTGGGCACTGTTTCTGTCTCCGTTTCGTGCCCTACAAAAAATGGCGTTCGAGTGAGCCTATGACAAGTGTGATGATACGGACTCCGGTGTCATTGAGGAGTTTTACTTTCAAGTTTGGATCTTTCACTACTAAATCATAACGAGCATTTCAATCGTAACACCAGGAAATGCCACAAGCGCATGCCTACCTCGGCCAAATAGGTAAATAGGTAAAAGATCCGAACTTGAAAATAATTGAGAGCTTGCGCATCAACGATGAGATCTTTTACCATGGTAAGAATTAATTATATTTGCGCGTTGGTGCTGGATGCACCCTTAGGGACGTTCAGTAAGCAGAGTCAAATCAATTCTTACAATGGTAGAAGATTCCATCGTCAATACGCAAACTCTCATATAGCTCTCTACCACTATCAACACCGAAACTCTCAAACAGCTCTCTAGCATTATAATGCATGAAATGGATGTGCCTTATGTGAATGGCGTGTTCATCTGTGTGTGCATGTATACACATACATGTGTAGTGTGTATGTGAGGGTATGTGCAGTGTATGTGAGGGAAAAGGGGGGGGGTCGAACTCGGTCATGATCTGTCGGCATGACATATTGAATGTTGGTTTTCTCTTTGTTTCTTAAGATGAACTTGTAGAAGTGATGCTATCTCTCTGGTTGCTGCAGCTACATATCAGAATGGTCAGTCTAAATAAATTTCAGGAGGCAGAACCAACCGCCTGAACGATCAGCCCAAGCCAACCAATTCAATCCGTCCAATTCTGTTTGGATGTAAAGAAAATGAAACAGACATACTGTCCACTCTATTTTCACAGTACTTTTATTTCACTTAGAATGAGGCATGTTAGAAAAAAAAAAAAAACAGAGTACAAATTTCATGTACAATGTAAGCAAAGAATCACCATTTATAACAATATTATCACAGAACAGAAAACAATATAGTCTACAGTGTTGTAGAGGTAAGAGTAATATATGGATCTACAGGTAGTATTGGAAGTAGGTTGATAAGTAATGCTAATAATACTAGGTATTCTACAACTCTATTCACACATACTGCTATGCTGTAAATGGCCACTTTCGAAACATAAGCGCGAGTACCTATTTTTTATTCACTCGTTTTGCGCGACATTTTTGTTGCCACGAAAGTGCGACAATAGAGAACAGTTATTGTAAGTTAGGCTTTGCTGAGATTGTGATATCTTGTCAACTGCAAGGCCAAAAAATGCCCGGTAACTGTATTTTCTTTCACAATTAATGTATTTCATCTAATAACAAGAATAAAACTTGAAAATGCGTATTCATCGAGGAGTAAAAAGTTACACTGTCACTCCTGCTTTCATTAGTTCGTGAATGGTAGTCAACTCCTGAGGTTGTTCAGATATCAAAGCAAATCAAACAATTATCTGACTTTGCCCGTTTCTTAGGATTCTCCCTGGTGGGCAGGAGACAACAAAATAAGCGCTAGAAAATAGCTATAACTCTGTAGCATTTATATATGACTTTTGTAGTACTCACACACCACCCTGTACCATCTTCACACACCACCTTATATCATCTGCGCCCTGGACTTTGTAAAAAAAAAATTGATAAATCTTGACAAGACTAAACGAAGTCAATAAACACCATGATTATGCAAGGTACACTCGCACTTTTCGGGAGAACTGTCGCGCTTTCATGCCTCTCTCCCCTCTCAGTCATAGTCAGCCCTCCCCAGGACAAAACAAACATTCAGCTTTCAGTAACTGAAGCTGAAAATAGTAAATATTCACAAGAGCGATACTATCAGAGATGGGTCGAATCACATGTAATTCGAAGCATAGCCAAGTATAGTAAGTTCGAATATAATTTAGAGTCAAGGCGATTCGGGTCAAGTCGAGACGAATCTTTATAACAATTTGCAAGAGCGATGGTGCCAAAGATGGATCGAGTCACTTAGTTTGCCAGTCATAGTCAGGCTGGGTCATTTTAAAAATAATTAATCGAATCAAGAGTCAAAGCGACTTTCACAAATTTACTGGAGTTCGATTCGAGCCTAGTGATTCATTTCTGCACTGGAGTCGAGGAACCAAGGAAAGCTGAGTCACTTATTCCACTGCTGGATAATGCTTGACTAATCAACAGCCTGAAGTACTCTAACCTGAATCAGAATCACTATTCATGTCACACACGATTGTCCAGCTTCATCGAGAAGGGAGATGTATTCAGTATCGATGATCCAAAACTTAAGAGACAGGTAGGTCTCCTCGTTTTTCACCTTGAAGAAATCTGTAAGCGCTGACTGTTAGTAATATTTTGTGATAGCTTACTCAGGTTCATACAAGAAATCATATCTCTGTCTTGATTATTATTACCATCGGATCAACTGAGATGGAATCATGATAATAAATTTAAGACTGATGATTGAACAAAAAAAAAGTCACGTTAAAGTTACGTGTTAAAAATTACAAAAAACAAAAAAATAACAACAACAACAACAAAAACCAAACAAACATGTAAAGTCAAATAATACATGATGCTTTTTATAAATCATGAATTAAGAACTGTACAGTTGTGATAATAGGCAACATTTCTGGTGAGCAGTATTCTATATTGTACATAACTTCGATTGTTCTTCAGCTGGCTCCTCTCCATTACATATCTTAGCTAGACGAAGGCGAGACAGCCTTATATTCCCACAGTGCTATGTTCCCAAGACTCTATTTTGCTGCATCACCCCATGAGTGCATATTTTATCACAGTGCATGACACACTGAACAACATAAAACACTTTCTATAGTGACATCACAGACCTTTCTCATGGAATATTCATTAACAGGCCGGGTGGTGCAGTCACTTTCGGGGACCATCAACATGGGTAGAAACTGTCGTGTTCCGCGATGTGAGGCTTGTTCTGAATTATGCAATGACCAATCTTGTTTTAAGACAATGCCTTCTAACATCAGTGAATTGCCAATTTGCCTATGAGATCCTAGAAACTGATTCAGGTGAGTTGATATGAAATATGACAATCTGGCAACATGGGATACGCAGCCACGTAGTACAAATTAATTTCTTGACAAGTAGTTTTTTAGCTAGTGATGCTAACACGACTGAAACCAGTTTACGAATGTTTCAGTGCAATACGATTCACTGTAATTTTCGATTCCCGAACTTGTGTTGTTCGATCTCACAAATCCGAAAATGTCTGCCTATGCACTAGACGAAGACCGCTCTCTTGCATTATGTTGAAATATGGTAAACTGACAGTTACCATCCTGTCCCCAGAAAAAAAAAAACAACAAACCAACTCGAATATCACGTGATCACCCCAGCTCACTATAAAAAGGTCTATGGGCTTTAGTTTACACCCTAGCAAGCCACGGTTTGACTCATGTGCTATCAGCTGGGAATCCTTGATCTAAATCATCTCTTATTTTCTATTCAAGATCAGCCATGCTTTGGTCTTATCTAGTTCATTCGGTCCCACACCAATTTTTAGATTATTGCTGTCGTGATAAGCTGCTTCAACGTCTTAAACAGTAACTGCTCTGGCAGGAAGGAAAAAGTATACTGAAATACTGGCAGTGAAAATATAAGGCTGTGGGAACACAGGCATGGTCTGATGAAGAGATACAGTAGTGACCTAGACTCTAGAATCCGGATTCCATATCTCTGATGCTTTAGAAGCCCTCAGCAGAATTTGAATGAGATACTCAGGATGGAAGCATTCCAACACGTTTATGACTCTTTCGAATACACCCGGCTCCAGGTCGTGAGGCCCTACTACAATAATTGAGAACTTGCATTTTAACGATGAATCTTTTACCATCGAAAGGCGGTACCGTCAGTGCATCGGTGCTGAATGCATCCTTAGAAGTGTTCAACAGGCTGAGTTAAGGTAATGCTTACGACTGTAAGAAATCACATCGTTAATGAACAAGTTCTCAGTTATGTTCCCACCACCTGTCCCAGAATCGACGTTTTGTCATTGATCACATGTACATGACATTTGTTCAAGAAGTATTTGTTTTCTTTGTTGGTCTGGCCCTATAATGCTCTTAAGTCCAGAAATGTTGCCTTGTCGTGGTAATGTCCAACAAACGATAAAAACATTACCGCCGACCCATAATTACACATCATTATAGGTACTTTGTACATAAGTTTATAAAGATATCAAAATGCATATAATGTATATCGTGAAAAGGACAACTAAACACTGACGTCTTGCTAGTTGGTAGTACTTGATTAGTGCTTGATATCTTTCGTACAGTGGGCTTTATAAGTATACATCCCTTTCAGAACGATAAGTTCGGGTAATGTTAATCTTTATCTAACACGGATTGTGTACCATTTCATTATTACTTCAAATGTAATCTGTTTCAAAGCGTACCTTTTTCCTGGGCATACCAATCCCACCTCTGCTTTCAAATGATTTCATTGCTACAGAACATTGTTCTCTCTCGTTCTCAGTATGAATGGAACCAGAAGTAAGACATGTAGTCTACTTTTTTTCTCTAGAATGCACATCTTTCCTTAATTTTCCAACCCTAGCCATACAAACTGACAAAGTTCACAGTCGAAGATTACACTAATCGCTACAAAACAACAAAGATTTGATGTCTTCAATTTTATCTCATAATTATACAAATTCTAGACATCACGATATTAATACAGTATATAATAATAGATTAGTAAGATAAATGGAATGAAGGAAAAAGAAAACATTAATATCAGTGGGTAAGGCAATAAATGGACATTAAAGGAAGTACAATTTACTGATCAATCAATCAATCAATCAATCAATCAATCAATCAATCAATCAATCAATCAATCAAATCAATCAATCAATCAATCAATCAATCAATCAGATTTGTCTAAATTATTGAACTGTTTGAGGATAACTGTATGGATTACGAAATCTGAGATCCCTTGCACATCACTAAATAAAATTACAGAAGGGAGATACGTGCAAAATCAAGTCATGAAGAAGGGACACACTATCCATTAAGAAACTACATTCATAGAGATTGAAACCAAGAAAGATGATGGAATGATATGATATCAAACATTAAATCTTGCAGGCTAAATATCTTCTTTCCGAATTTACAATGTTAGGACGTAATCAACTCAACGCAGAAGTTGCAAAGAAATGACTGATTGCTGAAATTTGAAGTACGATATTCGCTTTCATTGGCTAATATAACTGGTCTCTTACTTCCGAGTTTATCTATGTATATCTATGAAAGGAATGCATTCAAAGTAATATGCCACTTATAAACGATTTGTTTAAAACACGCACACATACAGACACACACAGACACACACACACACACACACACAGACACACACAGACACACACACTCATACACATCTACATACATCTGCATGCACACACAAAGACACACAGACACACTACACACCCACACTCACATACACATTCACACACCCACACTCACCTGCATCTTTCCTCCT
>JAWQUT010000070.1:553779-578295 GCA_033807755.1 Ellobium chinense
ACACACACACACACACACATACACATTCACATCTACCCTTAATAAATGCAGTTCAAGCTTTCAACCAAACCATCCATGTCAAGAGGCAGATGGAGCCCAGTAACAAAGATGGGCAAATAATTAGTATGTTATTATATATTACATCAGTGATAAATCTATCATTATACAATGAATATTAACTTTACAAGTGAATACCTGTTAAGTTTAGGGCAATCTAGCTACTAACCTGAAAACAGTAAATTATGCAGTTAAACTGCAGACGCGTTGAGTTCGTCATTTTGATTTCCTTGTTGTTGGTCCTCTGAAAATGAGAACGAGGCTGCTTCCGGTAAATTCTCCAAACGCGTGTGCCGTGTCTCAGTCACAGCTCCTCTGAGCGAATCTTTACTTCCGGTACCAGCCGTAGTAGTGTTCCCTGATTTGAATACGTCATCTTCCAATTCAGTTTCTTGACCTTCCGCTGATTTAGTGATGTCCGCATTTTGCGAGGAATCTGGCGTCACTATTCTACCTCGTGGTGACTTTTTCCGTTCCTCTACCGAGGCGAGTTTGATAGATGTGAGCAAGCCAGTCGTAGAGGTTTGACGACTGACGTACACATGGGCTGTGCAAGAAGAGAATGAGGAGGAAAATGAACCAGACAGGTGCCTAAAACAGTATTTGTTCCCTGGATGCAAGTAGTTTATAATCACGTTAGGCCCAAACAATTGTAGTTGCTTTTGCCTTTTACATAATGTGTGTGTGTGTGTGTGTGTGTGTGTGTGTGTGTGTGTGTGTGTGTTTTCACTATGGTCAGAATCAAGCTGCATGGCCCTACAGAACGGAAGTCCTTTGAAAGGCTAAAAGAATCCATCTGAATATTATGTAATGTTGTCATTTCACTTATCCGAAATATATTTTGACGGTTTAAATCGTGGTGAAACTGAAAGAAAATCATTTATAAAATTATAAATTTTTTTTTTACCTAGCTGTGTTTTCAAAATGTTCAAAGAAGTACACTGAACGACATAGGATTCCCATATTAAGCGTCAACATTAATAGGAAGCCAAAATCTCCTCCTTAAAGCAAAGGAATTTGCACTGGTACCCTTGTTATTCTCTTCAGACCATATACGTAGATTGCACCAGTAACATAGCTATGCATCTGCTTAACTAACACATACGTTTGTTCTATATAACGGCGATTTATTTTTCATTTGTAAACCCAAAATTGCCCTACATGTACTAGTATTTAGAATTTCCAGCGAAACAGCAAAGGACAAGATTGTGATACGATCTAGAAATGATGAGAATTTGTCATCGGAGCGTCTTCACTTTGAATCTTTCTATATAATTGTAGTCCGTGGTCACATGTTTTGGTCAAAATTTTTCATCCTACAAGCTCAAGAAACTCGAAATTTTGCTCGGAGGCATGCATTACATTTTTCTTGTGGTATACTTGTGTTCAAAATATTAGGTCCCAATTTCTGGTTGACGTCACATGCGAAGGTTAGCGTGCCGTTTCGCTAGTTCCACCATAATCACTTTATACTAAAGACAGAACAGTTTATGTGCTCATAATGATAAATGAGAACACTAACAAAAATGGTGTGCATTGCACTTTTGCACATCATTTTTTTTCTTGATCTTAACCACCACTGGAGGTGTAGGACAGAGAGCTATGGAACAAAATTTAGAATTTATTGGGGCGTTACAGTCATTCATTTGTATTGAAGACTGGGCCGATAAATACAGTAAAAAGGTTGGATGATTGTACAATGATGACTTGTTATGTCACAATGGTCCATGCCAAAAACAGAGCTCTGCTTCACAATGTGGAACTATTTCATGAGTATGAAACAAGTGATGGTGGAAATAACGAACTGGAACATCATTTTGTTAATGATGCCATCTGTACAGTATAACATCAAAAATACTGTATCGGCTAAAAGCCCATTGACTAGATTATAGTTTATAGAAATGAATTTCCAAAAATCAGGAAAAAATTACCNCCCCCCCCCCCCAAAAAAAAAAAAAACAACAAAAAAAACAAAAACACAACAAAAATTGTCATTATAGAATGTGTCGTTAACGCCTCTGTGCAAAGCCTCCGAACACTGAAGCCTGTTGGAAGAAATATACGAACAAAATGTCTGATCAAATGCGATGACGCGAAATGTATTTATGATATATTATTCACTCGAGCTTTAAAGCAATCGCATCCTCAATCAGACTGCTGGGAAAAGATTTGCAAGGAGAATAAAGGAATAAGGCTTATTTTCATTGCCAAAACCTGGTCTATGTTGCCATCACATAATGTGACAGATCAGTCTATTTTTCTGCGTTTTTTGTGAATAATAATTATTGTTTTAATCATTGGCCTTTTCAGGAAATTTTATATAGTTTATATATTTTCATTCTAAAAACAAGGAGGACAAAGGAAAAAAATATGTTTCACCATAAGTCATGGCAAGTACTTTTCTTTCTGTTGAACAAATTATAGTCCTAAATCACGCATGCAGACTCTTCATCTCTCAGCCATTCAAAAGTAGTGCCAGTTTAGTGGGCCACGCATTTTGAAACGGACTATAGCAAAGAGCTTGTAAGTTGTGAAAGTGGATAAGACTGAGTAAATAGCAGGAGCAATAAACCTTATGGAGAAGAACAGAATGCAAGTATAATAGGCTGGTGGATTAAGAAGACAACAACAAGAGAAAAGAAATAAACATAAAGATCGTACAGTCGATGGAAAGCAAAATAACGTTCGGGGATGCCACTCAATTTTCCTGAAATTCTCGGAGCTTTCTGTGCGTTCACATAAATTACTACAAATTGGAACTTCCCCATTATTGTTGCAGTTTACATCATAAAAATATTGTTATTTTCAAAGAAAAACCTGTATAGGTACAGGGCAACCATTTCTGACTTAAAAAAAAAAACCAAACAAAAACTCCACACCAAGCTGTTTCTTGATGTCAGTTAGCTTTTTCTGACTGAAAGTCAACATTTTCTGTTTTCTGAGAATTCTCTGAGAAATGGCATCTCTGAACGGTAGAAAATACTGTTTCAAAACCATAGCTCCATTGTCAGTGATAAGCAAGATAGACGCAGAAGCGAAAGAGTATAGAGAAATTCCGGAAAAAATTCGAAGAAAGCTACATTTTAAAGCAAAAAGAAGAAGAGAAGAAACGTAAATAACGGTATGATCTATAGACATTCCCACCTCCCTCCCAACAAACACCTACAAACACTACCATCGCAGTCCCGGGGAAGGGAGGTTTTGCTTTTTCTCAGATAACATTGGAGTCACGCCCATGTGGTATAATATATGAACTGACTTCCGCCTTGTCTGACTTGTTGTATACTTGTATGTTATTTCACTCAATCGTATGTCCCCATTCATCAGCCCTTACTATCAAATTCTGCTTGTGCCCTAACTGTGTAGAAGTAAGGGTCCCATTATGATCGGTGACCACAAGTTGTCGAAATCTAATGCCATGTTGGGAATAATGCCACAGAAACAAAGGTGGTGCACAAACCAGCGTTTAACAAAACAAAAAAAAAAGTTTACATGGTCCGCCCCACCTTGCCGACACAACGGAGATGACTAGTACACTCCCAAGACTTGTGGCAGCTTTCAGCCTAGGTCTGAGTTTGTTTGCTTGTAAATGTCTCTATGTTCCCGACGCAAGTTAATAGTGTATTGCTACTTCGATTTACTCTCCTTTCTCTGTTTTGACCTGATCATTAGTGGAGACATTTTATTGTTGTTATATTTATTGCTGTTTTGAGATATCTGATTTTTTAATAACACAGTTTTAAACCCCTCCCATAAACAAAAGCCCGTGGCATCATTTTAATTCTACAGAAGACTTAGACAACTTGTGTGTTATGATCTTCATTTCAGAGATGTGAGTGTCTAAGAAATTGTCAGAAAATTTTCATGCAATCATCGTATACAGCTGAACCAACTTAATTGTTGTCTGCTTATGCACAGCTTATTCTTATTAGCAACTTTTTTCAGATAACGTGTCTAAAAGTCTGTTGATCATAACAACTCCTTTTGACTGCAGTTTTGTCTTGCTTCCATGATATTGCAATTAAGTGGAACCAACCGTAACTGCATTCCCGAGTCTCTGTGGCATTTTTTGCATTTCTGAAAATTTTGATAATTATCCACTTTACAACATACCACAACATATTACGCACAACAATGACGTCAGCAAGAATAAAACTACAGTAACATACCCACACGGTCATTCCGACAGAAACAACAAAAACAACAGATGACCGCATAACCCAAGAGAGATAATCCAAGAGGCACAACAGCAAGAAACCCACAAAGTGTCATGTTTCATCCTTGTTTTTAATAATGGAATAACATATTATGATAGCAAAACAGTTGAATCAAATGTTGACAGATCTCTTTATAGTGTTTTGTAAAACAAACTGACAAACAAACTTACAAACACAGTATGTTATAGGTAGTTGAAACAACCTTTAAAAAAAAGACATCAAAAACATTACAACAACAGAGGCAAACATACAACAACATCACACCACTAGCAAAGACAGCTTAACCAGTTCTATTTGCAAGTGGCTGTTAGTTTTTGCAAACCTTGATGCCTTCATATTTTTTTTTTTATCTCTGCAATCAATAATGACAAGACAAGCCATTAAATCTGACCCTGATTTAGGTACCACTGCAAAGTCACAACCAAAACCTTTGAAACCTGTGGTAATATAACTATAGCAGGCTTACATAAAAATCTAAGATCACTATGAAAATAATCATAATGAGGCATGTGGTCAAAAGGCTAGTGATTCACCTACATGGACTTTCTCACTATGGCATCCATATAATGTGATCTTTAACTACCCTTCTCCTCAGAAATATTTCAGAGCATAAAAAATATATAATTTGTCCAATCAAACTTTTGCTACCATGAATGTTTTGTTTTGAAGCACATCAAAAACTATCAAAATTATCAGTGGCTGTGAAATATGACAGTAATGACTAAGGGAGAAAATGATTGCATGATTTACAACTTTAAACAATTCTGTTAACTATAGTACTAGTCTGTTACAAATATTAATGTTTTACTATGAAACTACATATCTTACCCGAACAGGGCTGCCTTGCCCTACGAAACATTAAATAAGACCCTGCCGCCNTTACTAGCCCCCCCTTCCCCCACCAAAAAAAAAAAATGGTTTCAAGTAATTTCCCTAAAATATCAAAAACAAAATGACACAATGAATAAATGATGAATATATATACTGATTGAGAAATAACCCTTCCAATTAATAACATGATGTATTTTCAGGTGATACATGAATGATTTACCAAGTAGATCTTTGGATAGCATGTAGACTAACTCTATACTTGTGTGGAGAATATTAGAAAACGCAACATTTTATTTACATTGAATTTAAAAAGACTTCATGGAGAGTCTTTTCTAACTTTATGAGAAATATTTTCCAACGGTAATAAACGTCTTTGGTTATTGCGCACTGTTTTCATGACAGGCATCACTGTTGCATTGTGTGACTGCAGTATGTTTCATGTAATGGGAAAATTAGGTCTTTATACATGGGGTCTGAGATTGTAAAACAGAGATAATTGGTGAGGATTGAACCTCCACTTCTTCCAATATAGGTGTCCTCATTCTCTACACATATGAGAATGTAAGATCTATGACCTTACACCATACATGATACATATGCTGAGAACATCTCCAACGTGTCCACATACTGTATGTATTATGGAACTTTATTGATCCGTACCAGACGTTTTCTTGCACTGAGAAACACAATGGTGTAAATATTATGCTAGGTGTGTCATCTGCGTGTGAACTCGGCTGTGTTTGTAATATGCGGGCTGTATGTACCTGTACTCTTTTAATCACCTCAAGCTTTTGTAACAGTGTCAATACTGATAACTGTGCAAGAGTGAATGCCCAAAACAGAAATAGCCTGCATCCTATAAATTTCCTACCCAAAGGTCTGCATGTATGGTCATATTGTATTTGCTCACTCACAGATTTACCACTACATTTCTTGTGAGAGTCTATATCCACTGACAGTCTCTCTCCTATTTACAGAATACAATTTCCTAAAATCTTATTTTGAAATCAAAATATAAAAGAAATAAATTACTGATCATTACAGATTGTAGTAACTATGTACATTATTAATACATTGAAAACAAATGCAGTAATATCATGAATTAATAATCACTTTATAACAACTATATTATAAAATCACAGCTTGTTAGTCATCATGCAAAACAAACAACATAATTAAATCTGTTTCATGATACTTTTGGAACAAAAACTAATTGAATTATGATTCAGAATTTTACCATAGACAGAAGTAATGGAATTTTGTTTGGAATCTTTCTGATATATTTGTTTCTTCCTTCCAATATATGGGTGACATTGGTGAAATACTAAATATCTCTTAAAGAATTAAATGCAAATTTCACAGAATTTTTTTTTTCTTCTGAGCCACATGACATTCATTTTGCAGAGATAACATGCAGATAATGTATGTATGCAGTTCATGATTAATTAACAATTTCATTTATTGTCATAAAAAATGTTTTTTGAATTAGCAAAACAACCTAAATCAAAACCAGTGATAGCTTGATGATGTGCCTAATAACTTTTTTGAGAAACTAGCACTACTCAAAACAGGCCCAAGTCTTAAGATCTTAGCATTTTATTAACCAATCGGCTATTGTATACTCAAAAACCTCACTATCAATATTAAGTTTAGTCTGCAGGCATTGCTGCAATCACACTGAGCTAATGGGCTCTCTGTTAGATTTGTTAAGAGATATCAGAGCTGTACTGAGTTTGACTCCATTTATTCTGTACATATCTACTGTTTGCTGATTATGAAGGCAACATTATGTGTCTGATAAGTCCATTCTCAGGTCTATCATTCCAGATCCATATTTTGAAATTCCTTTCTTGTTGTCTTACCCTTCGTAACACTTCCCTATATGCAACAAATTTTATGATCAAATAAATCTGTTTAGCATGGCATGTCAGAGAATGTAATGTTTGTTTCACACACAGTGCGGCATTACTTTTTTTGTTTGTGTGGAAGTTTAACACAAAGAAATGATGAAAATCACGACGAGTGCATCCCATGAGCACTTGCACACAGAGACAAAGATAAGCATCCATCACATGTGTGGAACTGCATTATTTGATTCAGATGTTTAGATGTTAAGATTAAGGAAAAAAAAAACCCTCCTAGAAATCTTGCACTGATCTAGGATTGATTTGTATGGATTTCACTGGTAATTTGGATACTGAGAAAACTGGTACAAATAACTTTAACAACAGCAAAAAAAAAAATTCTCAATACACTTGTCTGTAGTATTGTGAGAAGCTGAGTGGACACATATTTATCTAACTAGGCTATGAAGAAATTAGTAAATTTATTAACACGAATTATATGGGTCACGTTTTATGAAGACACACTGTGATGATAAATTACCAAAATACCATATACTGTATGTAAACATTCTGAGAAATTTGAGATTGTATGTTATCAGATGTTTATTAATTCCAAGGCTGAACTGATATGATAAGATATGCCCACTATTCATAAAATAATGAGAACTGATGTGTTGATAAAAAAACACTTTCATTACCAAACTGCATTTTACAGCTAGGTTATTTAAGAAGGCGCCTCTTTTTATAATAGAAAGGTTCACACACAATTCTGAGAGTACATGTTAAAAAAAATGCCTTATTACCATACACACATTCACACTGGTTATTCATTCATCCACGCTGTATGTATCTACCAATTGTGAGAAATTTTCAAGTATACTAATGGATATGAAATCTGAAAAACTTGAAACGATGCAAAGGGCAAAATAATATTAGATATATTCAAGCATCGAAAATGGTTAAATACTAAAATATTCATGAGCATATTAGACAGAATAAAAATTATAAAATTTACCTCAACAGTTACACATATTTCTTCTGTTTTTTTTTTGGAGGAAGGCAACACCATACTATTGTCAAAATAATTTATCCTGACTTGAGGTTTGAAGTGTTATTTTGTTTACTAATTAATATAAAGAAAAAAGAAATTAGATAACCTTGAACACTTATGTCTTTAAATACTGTAAACATTACATTTTTATTTTGTACCAGTCATTGAACTTTTTAAATAGAAAGACATACAATTTATGATGAAATCAGCAAAGATTTAACTGAAATTTACCTCAGCAATTCCAAAAATATATGTGAATACCACTGATATTCATCACTTCATAACTGATATTCTGGGTGGTAATATAGAAGTAAATATACTTTCTTTAATTGGAATTTGAGAAATTTTGAGAGTTATTAAGTTGATCAATGGAGGCAATTTCAAAACTAACAAAACGGTCCACAGGATCTCTGATTACTAGTTTAGAGAAACTTTTCTTTGCTTTGTTATTTCCATCATATTGCTCTCATATTAATGTCATTGCTAACTTACACCATGCTGTGAATCTTGAACAAAGTATATTGGTGTAGGTTTTATGAATTAATAGGTATATGGGCTTCAGCCAATGTTTTTGAAGTTGTTATCTGTCAGCTTCTGAATTTTCCTTACAACTCTTTAAGCCTGTTTTTGTGGTTGTTTTTCATCTAGAGATATTATATTTAGATTTTTTAAAGTCTCCAAATAGGGCAATTATTCTGTTGGACAAATCTGCAAAAAAACAGTCCTGTAACCTGAACACAGGTTATTTTTTGACTTTACTTTTCCATTGATTTTCTTTCACAATTTCCTTGAGCAAGTTTTAATGCCAGTGGTATCTCTTTCTTTACAGTAACCTCCATGAGTCAAACTTACTTTAATATTTGGGATTTGATGTTTTGAAATTTCATACAAAGGTAAATCAGTTTTGAACATGCAAAGATAAATATTTTGTAACTGGGTTTTCAGTTTCCTTGTGCATATCATAGTCATTTTAATGATAACCTCAAAACTTGCTTTTATCAGAAATCATAGGGAAGCTGCTTGATGTGAAGCATCTTGGATGTAACAATGTCTTTCCTTAGTTATTCTCAAATGTCAACATGACCCCCAGAGCTACAAGACTGAAGAGAAGGAAAATAGGTTTGCAAAAGGCAGCAAGAAATTGTACAAATATATGTAGAATACAACACAACACTCTGTACAAGTGACTTGGTATATTACAGTGATCTTCTGGTCAGTTATCCCTCTTTTAGTGGCCTGTGATGCCCCAGTTTGGAAAAAAAAAGGTAAAAAAGTTTTTAAAATACTGAATGCGAGTCCTCCAAATCTACCTTGTAACAAAGCAATTTTAAGTTAGGAAAAATAAACACGCCTTTTCCTCTATACTACCATGTCACTGGCACACTGTGTTCTTAAAACATCTTTTTGCCAAGGGCTGAAATAAAAATTAGTCTTACAATTTTCAAGAGAAAGGGAATTACACATTTACAAGTTTAAATAAGGTCTCTTCCCTTGCATCTTTTATAAGACAGTAGAACCAATATTTTTACATTATGTAATAATCAACTTAACAGTATATCGGTACTGTCTTATAAAAATTGCATAAAATGAAAAGAACAGTTGACAGGACAGGAAAGTAGCGAAATCTAAGCATAATGGTAAAAAGGTAACTCAAAATTAAGATAATGAATAAAAACTAAAAATCTGGAACAGCCTGGGAAAGTATACTCAAAAATAAAAGAAAGCATACAAGGCATCGACTCTAAAACACAATTAGAGAGTCACATAAAAAAATCATATACACAGGAATAGCACTTGAATTTGTTGCTGCATCTCTTATCTCCCCTCCGAACTGTCTTATGGACACAGATTTTCCA
This sequence comes from Ellobium chinense, assembly GCA_033807755.1. Taxonomy (NCBI): domain Eukaryota; kingdom Metazoa; phylum Mollusca; class Gastropoda; order Ellobiida; family Ellobiidae; genus Ellobium; species Ellobium chinense. The sequence continues at coordinate 563,636 of JAWQUT010000070.1, forward strand.
CAGTGCAATCTGTAGCTCATAGCTGATGTTTTGAAGCACAGTAACAGATTTCTAATTATCTGGTAATATATTATTATATGGGAGTTCCTGATTCATCAGAAATATGTTGTAATTAATAAATAATTTTTGCAACATCAATGAAAATGAAGAGGAAAAAAGCTTAACTATTCCTTACTGAATTGACAACTCACCATATTCTAACAATGGGAGTTCTGTAATAGTAGTGAAAGGCCTGATGGTATGTCACATGACCAAACAATACTATACAGAATGACTGAACCAATACATTTTTCACGTTTATCATGCAAGACATAGAATAAGATATGCTGCAACAAATGCAGTGCAATCTATTGGGATTTCATTGGAAAAAAAGAAGAGACTGGCACATTTCTGAGAATACAAGTTATAAATTACAACAAATTTATGTACATAATTATCACTTGAATTTCAATAAATACAAACAATATGTATGGAAAAGTGCTCATCTACAGTTGAAGAGTGCCTATTCCTAGTTCTTGTATATTCTGCGATTCAATTATAATTCTTAAAATTAAGCTAATACTAATATTCTAGAAGAAATGATATTGCAGGGCAATAAACTCTACTACAGAGTGCATCACTTTATATCTGGATTTCCTCAACCATTGCATGAGTATTTCTCTGTCAAATTGAAGCATTGGTTTCATGAAATATCTTCTGAAATACTCTATGTATTGCATGCCAAATGAAACGGTCAAATTTCTACTTTTTATTAGCAGAATTGCTCACTCAGGAGATTCATATACTCCTGTAAAATATCATTAACATGATTAAAAAATCAATTCCATTCACATTATTCCTCATTTTGTTGTCAGTTCTACAAGATTTGCATACCCTTTCTGTGAGGACGAGACGGACCTGAATGAAGAAGTAAAGACAAACGATGATGACAACGATGATAAATGTAGGTCAAGCTGAGTACAACAGGAGTACAAAAGGTCACATGTGGGACCTTGTTGTGACCTTGAGAGTTGCAGTCTTCCCATTGTCCATGGAGATCACAGTGCTATTCCTTACCTTTGGCCTCTGCTGATGGACTTCTAGAGCTTGCATCCTTTAAACTGTTTCTGCCTGGTGCAGGAACCTGATTTACATTACCATAAGTGGAGGACTTCAACGGGGGTAATACAGGTTTGGGGGAAAGTTTGGGTTTTTGCAACACAGACGATGAAGGTGATGATGCTGATGGTGATGGTGATGATGATGAGGGTGCTGTAGTTGCTGTTGTAGTTGTTGCTTGAGGTGCAGCACTGGACGAGTCTATTGAGTTGTTCTGTGTGTCATCTGCTTTATTTTGTGCATCATCCTCAGAGGCACATTGCTTGGCCTTGTCCCGCTCTTCAGCATCTAGCAGTAACAGACAAGGGAGAAATGAGCAATAACATGTCAGCTTTATCCAGAAACAAATGACGCACTCCAATGGTGTCACATCTAATACACAGCAGTGTTGTTCTATTTATGGTTGTAAGAAAGCCACTCTCCTTGGATGGAACCCCCTTGTCATGCTGTACCATATGTAACACACTTTTATAAAACACAATAACTTTAAAGAAAGATAAACTTATACATCTTTATCCAACAATACGCCAAATTGATAAGAAAGTGACCTGAAGAGAAAACTGATGTTCGACAATGTTGTGTATCTTCAGACACTTGCTGTGCAGAAACCTAAACTGACAACGAGATATTAAAGACTATAGCAGATTTCACCTACCTATTCTAAATTTGATTTTGACTTAAGCTGAAGGGCTCACTCATAGTCAAGTGGCTTATGATTCAGGAAAGTGTAGTAAATATTGACAGGTTGACTTGAATTATTTGGATACAGCCTTGGCAAGCTGGAAGCTGCCAAGAAAAAGTCTACCGTTTGTATGAGTCATGTTTCATGCATAATAACCCGTATAATGTCCTCCATAGTGTGCAATTAAGTTCTGACTATTTGATTAGAAACAGTTTCCATAAGTAGCTATAACCAACTCCTGTAAAGAGGTAGCTGGAAAATGCATTTTAATCTTAATCACAGAAAAGAGAGACATTGCATTCAAAACAGAATAAATAGTGCGCATAATACCTTTGAGTGCTCTCACTTTCCAGTTCGATTTATTTTGTGCAAGACAGTCTACCCAAGGCCGCTTCAATTCATAACGTCCATCTGGAAAAAAAGAAAACACAGTGGAATCTCCATATACTGCATTTTAAAAAAAAACCCTGCTATATTATAAAACATGAATTTTACATGCAAGGTTCATCATTCCTTAGGTTTTTTTTTTTTTCTGATGGATCTAAACAATAAGTACACTTCCGAAAGACCGGCAGACAAATCGATGAATCAAGGGGAGATACTCTTTGATGTTTTAGCCGACTGGCTTTTTTGACAGAATTATGTACCTTCATACTCTTGCCATACTGATTAATTGAAGCAGACCTTCACCAGGCTGCTACCTCCTCTCCCTTCCCCCTCACTCCTCCTTCCACTTGTCCGATCCGGTCTGGTTATGATTTTTTTTTGGGGGTGGTGGGTGGGGTGGGGGGAGGGGCTTAGTCTCTTTGTGAACACAAGGTATTCTTGTTATTGTGCATTTTACCGTTAAAATACAAAGATTGAAGGATAGCGGGCGAATGGACAGGTTAATAAGTGAATAGAGCTAATGAGCAGGATAAATAAATTAGTGGATGAATGGCAGAATTCATGATGAACTTAAAAAAAAAAAGAGGCAGGGCCTTGAAAAAAAAAAGGGGGTGGGGAGATGGGGGGCTTAATAATAAACAGACTTCTTTCTGTATCTCTCATAAACTGCCTGTCAAGTCTCAATCTTACTCGCACATTCACATGGGCAGTTTTATTCCTTTTCTGGTAATTTTTCTTCTTTCCAGCTATGAGAAAAATTTCACAATCCATCACACTTCCAATACAAACGTGTGAACATAACACAAGAAAATCACAGATCACTTCTGAGTACCCAAATGGAAGTGTGGTGCAACCTCCATGTATATATATGTCTATAGTAAACCACGACTTCTTTGATGTAAAGACAGGCATGGAATAGGTCTCTGACCCATGCCTGTCCAAAGTACAAAGGCAAATAAAAACTCTTATGAAGGAAAAAAAAATACAAGAAAATCATCCCCTCCACACATGATCAACATACAAGGCGAGGCTGGAGTCTTGGGGGTAGTTGGCCGGCTACACAAACTTGTTGTGCTTGTGGATTTGTCCCGTCTATCTTTGCCCTCAAACACCTCTTCTGAAATTGCCTCATCTATGTTCCTGTTGGCAGAGGATGGGGCTTGGTGGAGGGGAGACATCACTTTTTCCAGCATGTCCCCCATCACTTGGAAGCTGGGGTCGACGATGAAGTCAATGAAACCTGAATAAGATGGGATAACATAACAAGAGTCAACACTTTTTATCTCAATTGTCCTATTTCACACTCATTTTTCATAGCCTATGGATATTTTGTGATCAGTATTAGGCAAATGCCATCAATGTGGCGTAATTTCAAGCTAGTGGAGGGTGGGATAGTAGACATAATAATAGTCACCATATTCTCAGTCTCTCCTTAACCTTCTTTTGATGGGAAAATCATCATCATCATCCACATCATTTTCAGAAAGATAGACACTCTCAAACTGCCCATTTGAAAAATATAATAAATGATTCTAAATTTTAGCAAGGCAGTCCTTCCACACGGAACAATTAAAAAGAATGATCACAAAATATTCATTACAACACAGGCAAACACACATCACGGAATAATACAAAGGGAGGCGAGACCAAATTCAAACACACGACAGATATAACTGGACATACATGATAAATCATCATTATCATCATCATCATCATCATCTTCATTATCAGCAGCAGCAGCAGCAGCAGCAGCAGCAGCAGCAGCAGCAGCAGTAGCATCATCATTACCGCCACCAGCGGCAGCTCTGTGACAACCTACCAATCTGGGATTCAGCGACCAACGTATTTTTCCTATCACAGAGAGGAGAAAAGGGAAGACCAAGCTCTTGCTCTCTGTCTCCCTGTGGAAGATATGGGAGGGGAAGGAGGAGGGAGAGAAAGGCCAGGGATAAGGTGGGGATGGTGGGGAGGGGAGAGGGGGGAGGAGAAGGAGAGAAGAAACAGACATAATCATGAGATAAATTTGCCTACTACAAAGTTGGCGGCTGATGTATACATCATTAGAGGATTTCAATGTGAGGCAATTTAATCGGTTTTCATCTCTAAATAGTTCTAGAGCCCAGAATGCAGTTTTAAGAATGCAGGGAGAAAAGCAGTGATGTATGATATATAACATGCGCTACATTAATGTCTTGATTTCATTTGTGACCAAATTGAAATTGCTGCCCTAGACTATCAGCCTGCAGTGCATTTAAGGAAAATAAATCATTGTGCAAAAAAAAAATGTAAAACAAATTCCATAACACAGAGACTGCTTCAATTACATGTTCTATGGGTGTCTGGGCAAAAAGCAAAGCAAGAACAGACATCTCCTGAGATCTTCATTTTTGCCAAACAGATTTTGTTGAGCAACACAAAGATTATTTTGCTTACAGCTAGGTTTTTTTTTTTTTAAATCAGTCTAGACAGCATAATACCACGGAGGAATGTTCGCTTACATTATGCTGGCACAGGGCCTTGCGCTTCTTCGTTGACCCAAGGGCACTGTGCCTCTCAAGGTTCTAAAGGCCCCATGTCATGTTTCCATCATAGGGAACCCCTACAACATTTGTTACCCGAGGCTCCTGCACCATCTTAACATGGGCTTCGTTTGACAGAATGGAAAACCACATCCTTTCCTTTGAAGACGTATCATCAGTCTCTAGAAAAGCCAACATGGCTGCGACTTATGGGGAAGAGACAGGGAACAATGCATTGACTTGTGAGTGGTGTATGTTATACTTATATCTTTGCCCATTTATAAGCCTACAGACCACCGTTGATTTTTGCCACATCCTCCTACGACACAAAACCGTTGATAATAATTATGTTCACTGACAAATCTGATACTGTAGATAGTTGTCGCCATATTGCTGAGCTTTTTCTTCCGGTTTTGTACAAAATGCGACATATATATTTCTAACAAATTCTAAGATGTAAGCACTTTTCCTCACTGAGACCAGCATGCAGCAACCAAAAGCACACCCTTTGCTAAAGACTGCCCACTGAATGTAAGAAAAGGCAGCGGCTTCCCATTTTTCCAATTTGCAGGGATGAAAGAAATGCGGTTATGGCGTGCCTCTTACCTGTCTGAAGAACTCTTCCAATAAGAGCCCTGTCCATTTCTCATGAAGCTCCCAGTCCTTGGCTGGATGGCTGATATCGGCACAATGCAACACCAGTGACAGCACTTTGGACTTTTCAATACTACAGATATAAATAGATTGGGGATATTTATAGTGGATGAGCATACAGCTATCATATAGTTTACAACAAGAATGAATATTGCAGGCTTATTGGCATCTCACGCATTGAGTAGATAGAGGCAAAATGTCTACATTAAGGTGAAATAAAACTCACGGATTTAAGTATAATCTATTGGAACTTGCTACAAACTTATTAGGTGACTCCCAAATCTATATAAATTCCAAACATTTATATTTTCGCCCTTTTGCCCAAGCCAAATAATTATCTGCCCTTTTAATATAATCTGTCCATTTGAAGCGCAAAATGCCTTGCTGTTGTGAATTCTGATCGCAAGAAAGTGCCACTGAAAGAATACAAGTGTAAACAAACAGGCGAAATCTTCTGAAATGTACACGAATAAAAACATGGTATTCACGTAAATGCATGCACCAGTTTCCTTAATAGCTTCAGTTTATACTGGCTTTAAAACTTAATTCCTAAAACTGACCACTTTCACTTCTTTTAAAAGTATCCTTGATTAAAAAAACAAGTTTTATTGTTCCTTTGCTGTTCCTTCTACTTTCCAACCGTTTGAAGTTAGTAAAAATATTTACAAAACTGGAGGATAAGATAATAGGGCCATAATAAGATATTCACCATATCTTCTCAATATCTTCTAAACCCTCTATCGCATATAGGCATCTTGTAATACATAAGAGGCAGTATACCTTCCATGCAGCGTAATTTGAAGTTAGCATAATATACACGAATATTGTATACCTCAAGAATAGTGTACAGTGGACCACATTATTTTTTAGCGGTCATGAGGGGCCTCTTTTCAGTGAGAACATTAAAGCAGGGCACATTACACCAGTTTTGGCCTCTATTCCTTCATGTTGTTTCCCGTTCCAGACCCATCTTCTCCCTCCAATCTCAAGGCATGCAAATATGAATGGGATCGATCATATGGGTACTTACTTTTCCGGCATCCCAAGTAATGCCTTCATGTTCTTGATTTGTTGGAAATGGAAAGACATGTCGGTAGCCAAAACCATATCAATCACTAGGGACCGGAATTCCCTGTGGAGAAGAGAAAGAAGGAGTAAAGATGCCGAGATGAATGCATTATTCAGTCTTTAATGGCCAATAGCTCCATGTGGATAATGACACCATGAGCAGCGGTAATAGAGGCAAGGAGATGAGGTCCATACTTTATAGTGACCTGGTCGACATATGTCTGCTTGACATACGTTTCTCTTTAAATGGAAATGGCTATTATGCTACGGGAGAAGGAAGAGGAGGAGGAGGAGGAAGAGGAGGGGGAAGGTAGATCCGGGACAACAGTCGTGCAATGAAAGGCATGAAATAAATGGATGAGGTGAAATGAAGTGAAAGATATTGCAGACTGGCTGGAAGGAAGAGAACTGTCTTCGAGCAGATATCAACCGGCTCAGTAAGCAAATGGTTTCATTGGGCAAGTTTTCGCGTGGGGGTCGGAGCTGCTATGGAGGATACTTCAGGAATGCAGTGATGGTGTTTCACACAATAAGTAAACAAGTAAGGGTGAGCTTAGAAATGATTTGTAACGATATCAAATAAGTGTTTCTCTGTCCATTCCCCCCCTCCCCACATAGCAATACGACCTGTTTTTGCACAGATCTCTCGTTAAAGATAGTAGTTAGGGCTAGTTTTCCAGGCAGCACGAAGGGTGAGTTAGAGGTCTTGGGATGCTAGAGTCTTGCTTACAGAACTTTCTGTTGTTAACATAACCTCCTAATTACAAATGCAGACAGCAAAACTATCATTTATTGTACAGTTCAGAGCTTGCGCGTTAACAGTGGAATCTCTTACCATCGTTAGAATAAAAATAGCTCTGCATGTTGAACGCTACTAAAGGTGCATTCAGCACTATTGTAATTCTTACGATCGTACGAAATTCGACCGTTAATGTGCAAACTCTCAAATATCATAATGATTAGTTCATGTCATTGTCAAGAGCATGTTTATCGTTGCTCAGGACGTCCTAACGCTGCTTCAGCTGCAGCAGTGGTCTTGTGACCTCTTAACTGATTTTATGTCTATTGTGTGACCAGGGACGGGCCACAGAAAGGAGGACACGCATTTGTAAGTGGAATATCATTAAACTTGCCTGCAAACTGTGGGGTAAAGGGGGCCGGGGGGTAGGGGGGGAGAAGAGGATGGCCTAAGGAACAATCGCCTCATCTCCTTCCCTTCCCCTCTCAAAATTACAAATGCAACTGAGCCCTAGCTGCTTCCTATGACTGATATTATTTTCACTACTCACAGCCCCCTTCTTCCCCCCTCCCAACCTATAATTATAATGCATCCTTACTTGTCTCACTCCCAACTAACAACCCTTTGTCACGCCATCGTAAAATGAAAAAAAAAAAAAAGCAAACGTATTCACAGGGAGTGGCAAAGGGCAAAGGAAATGGGAGTGAACTGTTAATGGTGTGCATGATGTGAGTGAAAGAGAGAGAGAGAGAGGGAGAGAGAGAGAGAGAGAGAGAGAGAGAGAGAGAGAGAGAGAGAGAGAGAGAGANGAGAGAGAGAGAGAGAGAGAGTGCAGAACATATTATGACTAGTAGCTCAGCCCATATCTTGCAGTGGACAAAGTTTGGTTCTAATCCAAGATTTAAAGCGTGTTGTTCTAGACGCTACACTCGAGCCACTAGAAGGCACATACAAATACCTCTTTGCCCCTGTGCCTCTCCATCCACCTCCCCCTCCCTCTCCAATCCAGAAATGGAAAACGATGGCTGGTGTTTACGTTAATATCATACTCAGAAAACATTTGTATGTAAATCAAATTCACATCATGATTCCTCCACTCCCACCCCTGGCCTCGACCTCCTCCCCTTATTCCTCACCCACTTTCCAATTACACACACACACACACACACACACACACACACACACACACACACACACACACACATCGAGCCTATGTAAGGTCAATGAGAAGCAAAATGACATAAATATGCAGTGTATCTGGCATCACGACAATGGCTGGGAATCCGGGCAACATGTATGTAAATTCAACAGTTCGATTCCCATCGGGCACGGCACCACAGAGAATGATAACCAAAATCGTAAGTTGAAATCAGGACGGCCGGGCAGAGATACCACATTCAAATTATATTGATGCAGTATCGTTTACTTTTTTCTAGATATCGATGCCGTCACCTTACTTGATAAAAACACGACTGCCACGAAAGATGTCATCAAACCGAAAGATTTACTTTACTTATTAAGATAGAAAATTATCATATATATATATATATATATATAATCTTTAGCAACAACGCAATACTGATGCGTATCATTTATCTATCACTTTTCTTAAATGCACGTGAGTCATGGCCCTCCATTGCACAATTCAATTAAATGAGATGTTATAGAATGCTCTTGTGTATGTCACAGAGCATGTTACAATCGAGAAGATCCGTCAGAAGATCACAACAGCCATCAAAACACAAGTTTGAATTCTTCACCATCATCAAGAAACCACACTGAAAATGGTGTGGGCATGTCTCTAGATCTGCAGCCCTTGCCAAAACGATCCTGCAGCAGCCATTTGCCAAAGCGATCCTGCAAATCGATCCTGCAAGTAACAGTACTAGGAAAAGAGGCAGACAGAAGAAGAAATGGCCAGACCAAATCCAGGAGAAGGGGAAGATAGTAGGGTTGCGCAGATGTAGATCCTACAAGATTCGGAATCCGTAATTCGAATCCAGAGTTAGGATTCGATGGACGGTAGTTAGAGAAATTTCGCTTGTACTTCTTAGAATGATAAGAAAATCGCTACTGGATTCAACATGAGGCCCCTTTATCATGGATTCTCATTTTAAATAAAGCTAAAGGCCTACACCAGTACATTTGGACAAAAAAACTCAAATTTCGATATCACATAAGGATTTCTTAAAAACCAACTCTTTTATTTTGTATTTCCTGTGACCCGAAGGATTAGAATCCGCACCAACTTTATGACTTGAATCCGGATTCAAACCCAGGGTGAGAGGATTCGATGGATTCGAATGAGAAACAAGTGTTCTTTAAGCGGAAAAGAAATGCAAACAAACAGCAGACGAAAAAAAATGGTTTGACTAGTTAGACTACCAGTAAGAATTTTATAGTGCTAGAAACTTTAAGAACGTGCTCGCAAGTACCGACGATTGAAAAAATATTCAGTATCGAGTACTCGTCATCGATACTTGCCCACGACTATGACCAGACACCCCCCACTAGGCTGCATACAGAATATCTGTCTAGAGATTAAAATAGGGAACCGCAGAGACGACTGACAACCTTAAAAAATGAATTCATGAATCTCTAAACACCCGGATACAGTACTGAAAGATGTAAATGGTTTGAGGATGATAAAGGCTTCTGGTTAACATTTTCTTCAGTTCTAAGGGAAAACCTGCTCTCACTCTGTTCAACGGGGTTTTCACCTTTTTCAAAAGAGCCACAAGCAAACCACGTGTTACAAGACTACGCGTATCTCTGATAGTTAACAGAGTGCACTTCAAAATATTCACGCTACCTACCTCCACCCTTCTCCCCGAGAGCTGTTACCTGATGTCGTAAAATATCAAGGTCATTCTATGTTTTTTTGTCCCAACGGTCAGAGTGTCCCGAAAAAAAAAAACTTATTATGGTTATGCCATTAAATTTCATACAGGCTGGTTATATATTTTCTAAGACCTGGTAGACTATCTGGTTACATACTGTACTAAACGCAGGGATGTTTCCCACTATTGGAATGTGCTTTACATAAATACATCTGTAAATCAAGCACAATAATGCAGATTGATACCGGACTCTGATTCACATTATAAATCAGTAAATTAAACGCATATAGAGTTATACTAGAGTTGGATGTGAATCGAACAAACATAAATTTATAAACTGAACATCCAAAACAAAATCGCCGGAAGAATGGTGTATACTGACATCAAAATGGAAATAAAGTCGACTAAGCCCCAACACAAGGCGTCTAATCGCAATTTCTGCTTCATAGCAAAGGAACTGATGATAGAATGCATTATTTTGTCTATAAAAATAACTGTACAATCACAACTCCTTTTACTTGCAACTTTTGTTTTGCTCCGAATAAGCGGAGTCGAGTGTATTTACACAAAGCTTCTACAACTCTGACCTCAGATATCTCATTACAACTACAATGCAAAACACATCATATTATTGAAGTTGTGTTGTATAAGTCAATATTATTTGTAAACTTAATGTCCAGATATGAGCTGGGGTATTTGCCCCGGGTCACGCATACTAAGAGGAATTCACAAAAAGGGTACTGTAAAGTAGAAGCCGCAAGGATGTCATTACCGTCTTTCCATTTGCATTTATGAATTTATATATTATGTAATGGTCGACAAACATTATATGTACAGATTCCCAGGGGCTGACAGATGTTTGTGACATCTTTAAGGCTAATTATACTCTCAGCAAAGTATGTTAGCATTTTGAATTATGCTGCCCGTGATCATAGATAATTAGAGAAGTGTACGAGTGGGTGGGAGAAGCTGATTAAAAAAAATATATACGCGATCTGAGTTATGTTCCTCATGACGTTTTGGGCCTGTCATTGTGATCAAGACAAGCGTGGTGGGTGGTGCAGATGCTAATGTGCGGAAAGGGACAGGGCAGTGGCGGCTCTACCTGAGCCACACCTCTGCCTCCAGAGGTCTATGAGTCTGATCTCTCTCTCTCTCTCTCTCTCTCTTTCTCTCTCTCTCTCTCTCTCTCTCTCTCTCTCTCTCTCTCTTTTTCTTTCTCTCTAACCAATGATATTAATACAAAATAATTAATTCTAAGAGATAAGAGAGACGCGTGATCCACAGTCCCCGGACGTTTCCGAAAAAAAGCCCTCAAAGATCCGGCACTGAGATACAATGATACTTGCAAGAAAAACAAAGTAAAAAAACAACTGGGATACACAAAAACAAACTCCTAGATCCATCACTTAGATAGAATGTGACTTGCAGGGATAATAAAGTAAGAAAACTGAGATACACGGATAAAAAAATCCAAGATCCACCACTGAGACAGAATGTGATTTGCAAGAATATTAAAGTAAAAACCACCGAGATACACAGAGTGCAAGACAAGGTCCTGTGTCAAAATTTTAATGACAAGAAGCCAAACGACATAGCAAGTAGTAGATGTCTGTAAATGAGTATGGAACCAAATTTCCTTTGACAAGGGCCAGCAAGACAGATCGGGATTTAGGTGGTCTCATAACACAACGATATTTCACCTAAAAACGAACTTTTATCCTTAACAAATCCCATCAAAATTCGGGTCTGATGTGATTACAAGTAAAACTAGTCGTTGGAATGGATATCAGTCCCGCGAGGTTTGAGATCACAATATAAGTGAATAGACATGTTCTTGTGCATGCAGATACAATGGGTCAGATATTGATGGATACTGTGTTTTACCATGGAACAGGCACTCCAGCCCCCTCAGATCTACGTTTCTGTCCACAACCAACACAACATTACCCACCCGTCCTATATGAGGTGGGATCCAAAAGTTCCCAACCTCTGCCTGCCTAGAAAAACTCGTAAACTTCCTTTTTTCCATGTTACTTCCTCCATTTTTTTGTAAAGATGAAAATTAAGTCAAGAAGAAAGAGATTTATGACGATAGATTAGAGGGGATCCATGCCGAGTCGCAGATGGCGATTGGCAGGCTGACATTTATGGACTTTCAGGGGCAGGGGGAGAGGCTTGCCAACACAGCTGGTTCGCACTGACACTACTTCAAAGGTAATGGTGTACTGTAACATAAAGTACGTATATTCACGCATTCAATACTACAGTTCGAAAACCTCTCACCTCTTGTATCAACCCCATGACAATCCATTTAATCTCCACAACAACAACGTATTCAGCCTTCATAAAATGAAGATTCACAATTTATATGATCTTTCATATCCCACACTCACCTGTATTCTTCTTTGCTAAGATTGCATAATATATTGTGCTCCTCCTCCCTCACCAATCGAAATGCTGCACTTATGTGGTGGTTCTCCAACACCGCCCTGTCGTTATACAACAACGCCACTTCAGACCTGCAGTAGAAAAAGAACATAATTTGAATTATGTATTTTCATGAATGTCTATACTCAAGTCTTGAAACTTTTGGATCAACCCCATGAAAACGGATTTAACCGCCATAATTATTATAATGATCAATATTTGTATCTTCATGCAGTAGAAAAACATGATTTTCAATATCTGAAAAAAAAAGTTTTGAGCCAGTATTATTCTAGCTCGTGATATAATTATTTGGAGTACTAGGCTACAAGTACTGGCTACAAGACATATGATGATGCAACCAAAAAACACGCAATTTCGTCATATTATAATTGATTTGCACCATGGGATATCTTACTATCGTAAGAATTACATTAGTGCAACCAACTTTTAGAGGCTGCGGTTTAAGATAAAGCTGACTACGCACAGCCCATGGACTCATTCGCACTCAAATCTCGGTGATACTCACGATGTGTTGATGTGAAAGTTGTTGGTGGTGCCCGTGTGCTCGTAATCATGTATAAGAGCAGCTATCAGGGTAGCGAACACCTCCAGGTCGGTCAGCCATTGCTAGGAAGGATAAGAATAATATATCCATGTATATATACTGATGGCATCATATCTTGTGAAACTTGAAAGACGATCCGTGTAAAGTTATACAATAGCAGCTCGATTGGCTTTTGAAATTTCATACACGCCAGCCCCTCTGTGGAAGGGAACACTGCATCAGTCCTTCTTTTAAGGGATGAAACTTTGTGTCGGTGGTGCATGACAGCACTCCTAAAAAAGCTGATTTCTTTTAAGGCTCCAGTTCTATTATATTTGTCCTAATTTATTCACTTTAAAAGTGAACTTTTACGTCTAGGAAAGACATTTGCCTCTCTCTTTACTCCACTAGGCTCAGGTGTAAAAGCGTTTAAGAGCCGGGAGGGGGGCAGGGTGTTGCATTGTGGTGACTGACAGTGACATTGTTACGGAACTGATTTGTCATAACATTTTGAAACATAAAATTATGTATTGTTGTATCTGTATTTATTAGTGTTAATGACATACATAACAATGCATGACACTGTAAAAGCCAGCCAGCCAACCAACAAACCAACCAATCCCAAGTCGGTTCACTTACCGCAAGCCGGCTCTGTGATAACACATAGTGAACGGTCTGCGCAATGTCGGCGCCATGCATCAAGTTATGGTAAGGATTCTTGTACTTGCTGTAGCCGGTCTCCAGTGCATACAGGAAGCTCTCCAACATCTGATAGGCAGCCAAGAATACATTATAAATCTAGCTTAAACTTGTATCATAATAACAATGCCTTCTCTAATAAATGATTGTGTTTTTAGATATGGCACTGCCTTGAACTCGAGTTGAACAGGGAAGTTCAGCAAATTTCGAAAGCAATATCCGGGAATCTCCCATCTAGTGCTTAGTTTAGGATTAGTGGCACGGTTAGGAGTAGGATTAGGAAAGAAAAAGCAACGCTGGGACAATTCCTAGACTCTAGTCCCGAGAAGTTGTGGGTGTCATGGACCTTTCTCATGCGCGCAGTTTTTTTTCCTTATCCTGTCACTAACTCTAAACCAAGCACTAGGTGGGCGTGTCCCGAGATAAAAAAATTTGAAGGAAGTCACACAGTCAGATGTTCGTGGTGCCATTGTCAAGCAACCTAAGTATACTTGTAGCAACAGGCTCATGCATGATCTGAGGGCAACATGGAACCCTCCCAAGAGCCTATGCTAATGGTTAGAGGCGGAGGTCGAACCACGGAAGTTCGGCAAATTTCTTCAAGAAAGTCGAGAAGGTGACAAGCCCCCAGATTTACGTACCCTGATTGGTGGGAGGAATAACGTGCCATGTGCAAATGCAATCATCTACTACCCTCCACCTCCTCTTTCCTAGAAGATCATACGATTAAGAAGGATCTACAAAAACTAACTGAGAACATACATTCAGATGGCTCAACTCTCTTACAAAGAAAGTATTAGATGGTGGACAGATCTTAACATCCATCTAGGATTATAACAAAAGAAATATAAGTAAATATAAAGTTTAAAAAGCAGACAAAGACACACGGATAAAATGAAGAAACTCATGCAGGTGATAATTCCAGTAATACTATGTCCATTACTTCTCTCTAGCTTCACAAAAAAGGCATACTGTCAAAAACTGGTTCGGCCTATGCCCC
>JAWQUT010000070.1:581004-604835 GCA_033807755.1 Ellobium chinense
CCCTCTAGTGCCCAGCCCTATTTACAATGGCACAAAAAGTCCGAGCTCCAGTTTTTGGATCACTTCTGGATCCACTATGCTGGAACAAGCATCAAAATGATAATAATAATAATAAAAATAATGTGGTTTATAAGTCTCATATCCAGGCTAATGCCCGCCCATGCGACTTCACACTATTATGGTGGGGTGATGATCTTGGTTTGCTTTTTCTTTGTTCCACGAAATGTATCAGATCTGATAGGCTGGGCACTAGAGGGTTAAGAAATGAGAATACACACCCCAACTCTCTGCACGTGATATCAACACGTTCCCTTAGACCCACGGGCCAATTAGCCGACCACGTCCTGGTTACGGATCCACTATTTAAATACTATGTAAACAACGGAGACCTCTCATCAGAATGAAGAGGTCCAAAACAAAAAGGAAGATAAAATATGGTGTGGACTTGTGGACTGGCAGATAAATTCCAAGAAAATCACTCGGGTTTTATTGCATTATTGTGAATTATATTGTGTGTGTGTCGGGAGAAGGGGTTGGTGGGACGGGGTGGAGGTTGTGGTGGGGGGTGTGGAGGCGNCGAAGGGGGTGTGGATGGGTTTTAGCTTTAGCAAGAACTGACAATGCTGGCTTTCTAAATCCGCCTCCTTTTCCCTTAGATCTCACACAGACAAGGTGCACAATATATACAGTTTTTACAGTAAACTATATAGTCGAGAGAATCGGCTAAGTAATTTTTTTCCCTTCAGGGGAAGAACGGCGGATAGGATTTGGGGAAGGGGGAGGCGGAGGTGAAATGGTGGTGGTGGGCGTGGAAGGAAGGAAGCTTGAGAATAATAATCCATTCACTTATCTCATACTCTGAAAGTAATTCACTAATGTACATAGAATCCCGAGCCCCATACCATTTCTCCTCAACACTTTGAATGTGCTGTGCTGCCCATGATCACACGAGGAGTGGATCAATAAAGCAAACTTCAACACGGCTCAATAAAGTCAGATGGGTAGATCACCTGGGACTGCTCGGTCTGGCAGTGTTTATCTATTGTTAGAGCCACACGTTATTTATCAGTCAGTAGGGGGAAAGGTGGGAGGAGACTCAGGGCGTTTTTTTAGAGAATGTTAAGATGAAATTAAAAAAAAACAACAACAAAAACCAAGAAACAGGAGAAAACAGTGAAAGACTAAGGCATTGAAAGACAAGGAAATAGCGATAGAGAAAAATATGCTTGTGTGTGTGTGTGTGTGTGTGTGTGTGTGTGTGTGTGTGTGTGTGTGTGTGTGTGTGTGTGNGAGTGAGTGAGTGAGTGAGTGAGTGAGTGAGAGATAAGATAGACAGAGAGCGAGAGAAATAGAAGAGAAGAAAGTAGAGAGACAGAGATCTTGCTGAAAGATTTTGTGCATTATCAGCATGGCTGAAGTCAGCGAGTCCATGTAGCAATCGACATTAAGCAAAAGAGAACACTGGCACAAACTGGGCACGACAGGTCATCTGATCCCTGCTCAGTTCGTGAAGGATAACAGAGTCCACTCTGCTTAATCGCAATCCAGATAATCACAGCTTCCACTTCATGACCGAATTCTTTCTACAACAGATTACATATAGTCTATGTCTTTATCAATATCACTAGAAAATCGAAAACTTCTTTTCTTTGCAATTTTTCTCATGCTGCCGAAGAGTTGCGATTAAGCAAAGCTGAATGTACAGTCCATGACCCTAACTAGATTGGTCGTTTTATCTAATCCCGATCATGTGGCTGAGAGAATCCAGTATCTCTCCCTCGGCTCGTGGTAACTCACCTTTAATAACATTAACACATGAGGAGGAACGTGGAGGCCAACAGAACTGGACATCCGTCGGTATATTCTGAGGATCAGAAAGGCACATTTGGCTATAGCAGTTCATTCTGTTGATGCTGGGAGTTTGTTGCCATGCTATCTGTGGATGCTGTTGATAGCTATTACTGCTGTACAAAGGTTGGATATAGACCCGGCTGGCACATGATAACACTTATGGTACAGGTCAAGTTTATAGTGAAACTTAGAGTCGCAGAAAGTGGATAAACTTTTATGGATCGTTCTGGTACCCAGCATGAGCTCAGCTGAAAGATTCCAGCTGTGCGTTCCAGCTCTCCAGAATAAACAAAAGAAAGGCACTGAGGAGAATGGCCTACGGTAGTTGGACCCCTCATAGTGATAAGTAATATAGGTTCGAAACACCGCAACACTGACCTTCGAGGGAAGGGAGTGGAAGGTGGGGAAGACGCTTTCCTCTGTTGCTCTTCTGTTGTTCTGCTCTCTCTCTAGTGGATCGTTTCGAATCCATGCGCACCTTTTATGAAATTATTATCAACCTCCCTCCTCCCTCCCCCTCCCCACCCCCTACACTTAAATGTTCCTTACCAATAGCATTATCTCAATCTATTCTTCAATATCTTCACTAGGACATCATGCCACCCCGCCCTTTCCCAAGGCGATAAAGATGAGGGTCGTCTGTAATATACTACTAGATACTAGATAATGACCATTACGGATATAAGCACCATTGGTAATGACGCTATAAAAGGTTTTGGGCCTGAAATCAAATTATCAGCAAATTCCCAGAATGCCCGTAACACTCGGAGGCTGCCAAAGAGGGTACAGATAATGACAATAGCGATGCGATACAGCTCCAAATCCCGTTCTTCCATGCATACCTGTCCACCATGATGCCTGCCCTGATTGCGTGGGCAACGCTCCTGAACCGGGGCTTGTCCTCGCCTTTGCGTTTCATGTTGGACATGGACCTTGTGAAGGTCAAGGCCAGCCAGTCTCGGACTTCGCTGGGGACGGCATCTGGCTCGACCTCGCTCAGTTCGTCGTCTTCCTCGCATAGTCGTCTGGGAAGCAAAGAGTAAAGGAATGTGAGGTAAATGTCGCACGGTATCACACTCTAAACTCAAGCTGACTGCAATCAGCGGTATGAGCTTCAAGTTCATCTGTCACTTTCTGTTGGCATGGAAGAAAGACAAAATCTGGGGACTCTCCTAATACGGTGTCGACAAACTTGTTTCTTCCCTACATTTGACATCAGCCCTACCCAGACCATGCAGCAAGGCCAACATCTTAACTTGCCCTTTACTATAAACCTAACGTAAACATTGAAACCTAGCATTGATTCCAACAATAATTATTACACAGCCCTTGACAGAGTCCCACGATTTTGCCGTGTGTAAACAAGTAGTATAAAATACTAGTAGCAGAACTATAATAAGCTATCAAAGGAAAGAAAAGCAAAGAAAAAAAAATCTTCGATCACCCGCATTTGATTTGCATATAGCTCACTGCGGCTAAAACCAACACTATATACAGAAATATAGAGCATCAGAAAATGTGTAGGATGATAAGTTAATAATATGATGGCAAAACAAAAAGCATAATTATCATTACGAAAAAAAACAAACTTACATCTTTGACAAAGCATTAAAGAGGACATTGCGCAATGTTTATCAATGCACCTCTGTTTTATGTTCAATTCAATACTCTCATCTTGATGCTTTGACGTCTTTGACGTGTTACTGCAATTATAACTGTAATTCATATTTGCATTTCGAATCAATCAAGAATTATAGTTTAGAACCTTCACTAGACATTCTATTCATTAGGATCTGGTTTCAATATTTTCATTTTTGTTTGTGCACAGTTACAACGGTAAAAATCTAGATCTAGATCCATTTTGATTCTACCGACATGAATAATTAAAGGGGAGAGGATTCAAATATCAATTAAAAACTGAAATTGAATTAGCTATGTGATTTTCGTATAGATGACTCCGGTGCCTTACATGTAAGAGAACGTGAGTAAGAAATTTTAAGGAGTAAAATCGACACAAAATGGCTAAAATAATAAACGGTGACCATGCGCTTTAGCTGTATGTATGAGAAAAAAAAGTGGGGTGGGGGTAAAAATGGATAAAATTGTAGACATCAGGGCTCGCATATCGTAATTTCTGATTTCCTGAGGCAAGTAAATCATGGCGCAAGTAAGAGGAAGGCACGAAAATCTTGTAACTAGCAAGACAGAAAATTTTAAGAATTGACCTACAGCAAATCGAAACCCTTGCCTGGGCTCTCTTTGTTCTTTACAGAAACACCCAATAGAATTACAAAAATGACAGAATGTGAGCTATGCCATCTTGGGTCAATAGTAATTGTGAATCCTCTCTTCAGAACAAGACGGATGAGTTAACAAAAGAAAAATGATTGTTTATGCATGTCACGCCTTGCTATCAACTCGAAGGGCTAGGAATGGCGTGATAAGTGAAGGTTTAGTGATAGCATAATCAACTTGGAGAATTTTTCAGGAGAGAGAACGATGAAGGAACAGACAAATCTAATCCAGGGTTCACACTTATTTCCAAAAATATAATTTAAGAATTTTTCGTGGACTTTTGGCTGAAAAAAAAAATTAAACCTCACCTTACCATAAACAGAATATTTCGCGCACAGTTCGGTGGTAGATTATTTGCTATCCAGCAAGCTCATGGGTGCCGATCTCTGTTGTAGGTAATGAGCTTGTTGCCAAGACAATGCAGACCAAGTTACATGTGGTCACTGACACCCACCGAGCTTATCGCTTCTGGATGATTCACGATTTCAGGTAGGCAAAAGTTATAATTTAAGAGCTTTTCAATCACCTTACGGTCAAAATATAGAATCTAAGGACGTTTTGAGGCTTTACATTTACACGAGCAAATTTAAAGATTTTCTAGGACCTGTATGAACCCTGTAATCGTTAGGTTAACCTATTTTTGGAACAAAAATATAGTGAGGGGCTTCATAACTGATGAAGAATGTGATGAAACATGTGCTTCTAAGAACATATAAATAATTGGAATATAAACAATAATTATAAGTTTTCAGATAAAGGAAAACGGATATGTCTATCTGTTCTCTAAAGCTACACTGCAAATAAATTTATGATGATCAGGGGAAGGGAAAGTCGTAAAGGAATTGTGAATCTCCAACACAGTCATGATGGCAACTAAAATTTGAGGAGTGCAAATTTTCGAACAGCAACAAAAATAATGTCTCGAAGAACTACAGAAGTTATGCCACACGAAGAGTGGCACTGAACGTAACTGTCTAAATGTGTTGAGAGTCCTATAAAATTATAGAGGAATATTGCAACTCTAACAAGAAGCAACGCAGTATTGGGATGAGCAGGTGATTCTAATACAGCTTCAATAATCTTTACAAGTACTGAGCAGCAGTAGTTTTAAAACCACATGATTATATACAGGACAAAAAGCACTACAAATATCATTGCATCTGAGGAAACGAAGGAATGAATATTACAACCAAAGTTGCAAATAACCAGGATATTTTAAAGACAATGATACATTTCTTGCTGGGGATAAGAACTGAACTTATGTTACTGAAATTCAGTTACCATTTGAAAACAGAATTGCCTGACAAGACCAAGTAAAAAGAAATCACATTGATCTAAATGAGATGGCATGGTAAGGAATTAAAACAAATGATCCAACACGCTGTAAAGAATCTGTGCAGCGTGGAAATAAAACACATTTCAGAACAATGTAATAAATTTCAAAATGACAATAAGGGACGACTGAGAAAGACTTTGACGAAATGTCTGAAATTGCTAGAAAACGAATCCAACATTCCCGTGGAAAACGTCAACTGAGACCCGTTTCTCACTGAAAGAGTTCTGCTAGATATTAAACTAGAAATAAAATAAGTCGTGAGCATCCATGCTTTTATGAAAAAGGATAAAATGTTCATTACATGCATACCCAACGAGCCCATTGGATAGTGAATTTAGAACTCGCTCTTTGCTCGAAGAAGGAAACATTTCAGAAATCTCACTGCTTGTCAAATCTTCAAATATCAACTGCAAGGATTCTTCAAAGAATTCATCTGACTGGAGTCTTTGAGAAAAAGGGATACTGAAAGTAACCCCAGGAACGTTCCACACTGTTAAGAGCAATTGAAAATAGGAGATAATCATCTAGATGGACAACTTTCGTTTTCAGTATGTCTTGCTTGATAATTTTCACTTTGCTTTTGGGCGATAGGTACGCACGCAACAACTCTGAAACTCCTTAATCGTGAAATTCTACAGGAGTAAGACATATGGGGCAAGGGTGTGCTGAAGACACTATGTCCAATGCTACAGTGTATCCTAAATGAAGAGGTGCTCTGTGATGAAGTCTCCTAAAGGATGAAATGTGAGAGGGGCTACTGGAAAGTCAACATGTTGTTACTAACGACAGCATTGGTCCTTGGAAAGCGATCGGTTTCATCTTCGGTAGTCTGGAAAATTCATTAGAATGATGCATATAAGCAGATACATAGAGAGAACTTTTCAACATCATCAATCTGAAGAGAAGACAGAATAGAAAATGGCAGAGTGCGTGTCAATTAGTGTAGATTAACTAAATCCATAATGATCTTGAGGGGAGAGTCGATCCTATGAAGACTCGTCATCAAAGAAAAGAAGCATTATACACGTCCACAGGTAAACACCAACTTTATCCCAAGTGGCATCAGACAGTATAATCAATATCTTCACTTGCAATTTACAAAGTCAAAGATGATA
Organism: Ellobium chinense; assembly: GCA_033807755.1. Classification (NCBI taxonomy): domain Eukaryota; kingdom Metazoa; phylum Mollusca; class Gastropoda; order Ellobiida; family Ellobiidae; genus Ellobium; species Ellobium chinense. The sequence goes on from JAWQUT010000070.1 coordinate 587,602, forward strand.
TACTGCCGATATAGACAGTGGTATAAAAGGAATAGGAAAAAAAATTGTTGTGTAGATATACCACTCCTTCTGAATGTCAATACTAATTAACAGTGAAACAAACAAATCTCGTACGTCGGTGAATGTAAAGGGTGTTCATGGCAATACACTGAAAATGGTATCTAAATCAAACCTCCATTTATACTGAAAAGTAGTTATCTATCCACTAAATCAGTGTGTCATATGACTGGATTTTAGTAAATTCATATTAGTCTGAACTGTTCTTCAAAATGCAAATATGCACATTTAGACCACTGTAACATACTTGAACTCAAGTACTAGGGAGATTACGTTTTCCCATGATTTTTTAAGTGATCGTATTAATCCAAATGCGCTTATGCAGAAGGCATTTTTCGTCTTAATTTCCTTGCCATACTCGCCCTCATGACGTTCTGTAGTGGAAATACAATCTCGCTATTCTTTCAGATCATATCGTGAATTTCATCACATTTCTCAGCCTACATGGTGTAGGAGTTTCAAGTGGTTCCTTCAGAAGAATATAATGTATGATACACTACAAAGAGCAAAATCTCATAGCCAGTATGTAATGTACATGCATTTCATTTCTGGAAACGGCTGGAATAAAAATGAGATAACATTATCATCCTGTGGCAATCAATCTATCATTGTTACAGTAGACATACAGACAAAATTATTAATTTATTTACAGAAGAGGTATTATGGATTGTTAGAATTTGGTTTTAAAATTAAAAAAAAAATTAGAAGCAGCAAATCTGAATCATTTGAAACCACCATTACAATTTTTCTGACCTACTTTCATGAGGTTTAAAATATTAATATACTACGAGCAATTTGTTATTGTTATTACTATTGGAGGAGAGAAGGATGTTGAATGGACTTCCTCTCAAAATCGTTATCCAAAGAAAAGATAATTTAGCAATAGCTCAAGACATTGTGATGAATTGGCTTTGCTGCTGGACGTAATGTTGGTAGACCATAGGCTTAAACTACACAATAGGCAATGAAAATTAAATAGCGGTTGAAAGACAATGTAAAAAATTCACAATGTATATCTGGTTTTACATCTGTAATGATAAACAATGAACTGACATATGAATGAATGAATCCTCTATAGTGCCATCAACATATATGTGCTTCATGAATGATAAATAATAAAAACTTTATTACGCATTGTGACAATTTCGCGACACTAAATTGACGCGAAAGAACTAATGAATGTGTTATTGGCAAAGTTCAACAATGACTATAACCACATCAAACACCCTGTACGTGCTTTCAATCTAAACAGAGAGTGTTAGTAGAAACTGTGATAAGGACTAGAATGAGTGTTAAACACAGAGCTATACAGAGAAGTGTGATATTTCTGTTGTGAAAGAGACCAAACTTAAATAGACGAATCACACAGTTTGATGGAAGAAATGAGAAAATGTCAGGATGAAACAAAGATTAATGATCAGAAAGCAGAGTCCATCGCTCACTCTACTATTTTATATTCATTTGTTTGATTTTAAACTTGCAGTTATGTATGGCAAGGCTCTTTTTCTAAAAAATACTCCATGAATTATGTGAGTGCATATATGAACTGTAGCAGGCTGCACATGAATTTAACTCGCACAGTGTGAGCCAGGGACTGTTAATAACAACTCCTTTTGAAGTAATAACAAAGTTTTTTTTTAATTTTTGAGTTTGTGGCAACAGTTTGGTAAAACTGAACTTGTAACAACAGAATCCTAAAAGTGATTGCAGATGCAAATTATTTACTAAGTATTTGTGTGCCTCGAAATAAAAATGCAATACAAATATACAACAGAGTGCCAAATTTAAGTGAATGAATAATAATAAAATATAATATGAAAAGTTCACTAACACTTGTGTAAATGGTTTTTATAGAGTGATAGTAAGTTTGCAAGTAACACCTGTGCCAAACATTGTGATGAAACAGGTAATACAGATACCGATGCAGAGTTCTATGACTATGGAACAAAAATAGATGCTGGAACAAGATGTATTGCGTGTCTTCAGGTCTTAGACAAAAGTTGACACAAAATCATCTCTTAGAATTATCCGTTACTGAACAACCCACATCAGTTAGGGGGTGAAAACAAAGTTAGTGCAGAGTTTTTGACACGACCAAGTGATATCAACTATGAACAAAATAGTGTGAGTTTCAGATACTGGTGTCAGACGTTTCTCACTTACGAACGCACAGAAACTAAACTGCCATTGTGAACCTTAAAAACATGTACATTATCAGTCATCCTCTCAAAAACGCTAATCCATTTCTCCTCCATATACAATAGCACTGCTGCCATCTCAGTAACGAAGGCTGTCTCAGATATAACTGGAAGCCGTTATTTGCTGATTAAGTCAGCTAGGTACCAATTACGGACTTTACGGACATTGATTTATTTAGATTAGAGAAGATTGGCTGCGCGCCCTCCATCCCCATCAATAAATAGATAAGTATTAACGGCTTGAAGATAGATGTTACTACAAAAATATCCAACGTCCATCTGGATCAGTTTGATTAACAGCATAAGTATATAAATGAATGTATTGCATATGCTATATTGTTTGCTCTTATATGTGTTTGTATGCATATCAGTTAGACAAGTTTGAACTGAATTAATCTGAACTGAATGGAATTGGTCCCTCTTTGTCAGAGCTCCCCTAGGATATTTAACTTTCCGAGAATAATAGCTGAATGGCAAGATTCTGAACAATACTCATCCGTGCATGAAACGCTAGCAGTTATTTGAAAGAGCAAAGCACTTTGAAAATGAGACCAAAATGACCCGACCTTATACATTAACAATACTGAACAGGCCTTAAGCCTGTGCTAAAAAGGAAAAGTCGACCACACCAAAAAGATTACTCATCCTAAGGACACCCACATTCGTATTTTATTAAATGACATGACTTCAGTATTCATTTCTGTATAAATATATCAAGTCACGTACTTTTTTTCAGATTACTTAAGTTTCAATATCCATTACTGAGTGGATATTCTAGGCATTATTACCCACAGAAACTGCATTACATTAATTTTATTTCTTAATGTGTCTTAACAATAGCTGTCTTTGCCATCAAGTAATATATTCAATTTGTCTTAATTCGTTAGAGCAGAAAGAAATGTAATCATGAGTTAAGAGTTGATTTATTAAGTTTATGTTATCACAAATCAGGATTGTGAATAATGATGCTGAGACTGTTACAGTGAGCAGAAACATTTGACAAACGAACCCAGAAATAATATATTAATATGTGAGTATGTGATTGCCACCACTCCTAAACACTATCAAATGAGTTAGTAAACGAAATACTTCATAATCAAGCCAGTACGAAGCACAGGGTGAATCACCGCAAAGACTCCACACGCCAAACAAAATGTTACAGGCAAATTATCTTCGCACGTAAAAGTCACTTCAGCAAAAGACATACATTCAGTGTTCGTACAAAATCTTCGTTTTCCACTAGTGAATCAAACAGTATACATTCTAAAATCAAGCTGACACTTTCAAGCCATCACAAGTTTGTCTATGACTATAAAGGAACCGTGAACCGGTTTAAATATAACATAGATCTACTCATACCGAAGTTTCATGCTTGTCAGAATAAACCTCTCCCTCCCTCCCCCAAACAGCAATGAGCAGACTAAAACGTTAAGATTTTAGAACGTGATAACTTAGTGATTCTTATGAATATAAGGGTACATGTATCTCACAGGTGTATGCCAATATCAAAGATAATACTTTTAGAATGTACTAAATATCAAAAATTGATATTTTTAAAATGTATCAAACATAAAAGTTCATTGTATATGAGAGTTGGGATCTGATGTAAGGTGTTTATCTGATCTTTGTTACTCAAATCATACGCAACTTTATCTTTTCAGTATTCATCATCTACCAATATGGTCTGTTCTATAGTATCTTCCAGCGTTTTAAGAATCTAATTTTAAAACCGACAAGACAAGTCTTTTAAACTTATGTTGCTGTAATGTAACCCATAAAATGCATCAATGGAATGAGTGTAGCTCAACCAAATCCAAAAACAGATGGTATTTACTATTTCTAGACCTAGTCTAAGACCTGTTAAAAAAATGAAATGGTCTATATTAGTAACTCACGATCAAAGTTATGCATAAGGTCTATTCTCGGTTCCGCAATAACATACTATGAAAGTTATAGAATTGTGGGCAACACTAAGCATTAAAGATAATAATACTTGTTAGCTTTGGTTAATGAACACGAGTTTTGGGAAGTGAAGGTAATCTATGCACACAGAAAAAAACGCGCTAACGCATAATATCAAAGACAAAACAGAGGGTTTCTAACATCAAAATGTTTGCAAAGACTAGAATTAAATAGTATACATCAGGGGCTAGGTGTGCACATTCCAAGGTATCCATACCTCGCAGTACTACTCAACGTTGAAGAGGAAGAGAGGGTATCTTTGTGTCTAAATAGGAGGCAAAAACATTGAAACAGGGTTATGTCACAGGAACATATCACCTCTATAAAGTACATACAAACAATATATAAAGAATACCACGGTTACTGCGAGAGTTTACAGGAGCAGGAAAGACAGTCATCAATGTAGAAATATACAGGTACAGTATTAAATTTTCGCGACAGGAAAGACTTAGTAGATTATTACACATAGTTCATGTTGACGTAAAAAAAGTCATATCTCATATTAAATTAGATTGTGGTATACTACATTATACGTCAACACGAACATTCTGGAGATTTTAGGGCAAAGGAAGTAAAGTCCACGGCTCCTTGATTTTTTAAAAACATTTTAATTTTGAATAATACAAAAATCATATCTATTAATATCGTAACGCTCATTCCACACTTGCCTAAGTCTTTTTTTTTTTTTAATGATTACAGTTTTTCATATTACTACAATCTTCCACCAATTTTCTTTCTCCTATTTAAACAAATGTAGAGTTTTGACTCGTTACCATATCCCAATTTTACAAGTAAACCACATCTGTCTCATTGTTTTGCTGTAAGCAACCGATTGAGAGCGTCGAATTTCTCAAAACCTCAAAAGTTGACACAGACAAAATGTGAAATGTGCGTGATGATATTAGGGAAACGCTAACTTGGAGGTGAGAATGTACAGAATATCTGGCCACTGATATAAGAAACTATTTATTATGTCCTTATGTAATATACATTTCGTTTTCTTTGCCCTCAAACCTTTTGGGGAAGTGAAAAAGGCGAAAGAGAAAGATCAAGCTGTTGTAATAGAAAATCACAGATCATTTTCATTTTCACCAAGAATGGCAAATATAAATCTTATACATTCCTGTATGACAAGACCAATGACATAAAAGACAATAATAATCCAGGTATGGCTGCATTAACGACAAAGGGCAGCATTCTTAAACTAAGACTGAATGCCTAATAAAATAAAATATCATGATGTCATGTTTACAATGTACAGGTAATAGAGCTGATGTCTTTGTACAAGTTAATATCTTCATACGGCATAACTGACTGTGTACACTAATGATCTTTATTTATTTTTTTTTCAGTTTTGAAATGACAATGGAATCAACATGTGATGCACATTTTGCATTTTTACATCATCGTTGAATTTCCAAAGAAACTGCTGCTGCTGATATTATTCTCTACATAAAATCAGCATGCTCTATCATACACTAAAAAACTATGTTGCATTATGGAGTATCATTTCAGCCCTCATGACGTAGTCTAGAGGTGGGCCAAAATCTGGATTTTAGGCATGGCAATATTCAGCATAAATGCTCTAAGTATGTTAAGTGTCGATTTTGTTTCACTCCATAACGGGCAGACATTTCAACACCCTTCAATACTTTCGATACTGCACTTGACAAACTATCGTCGCTTACATTAAAATGTCGAAATGGTTCTCAAACTCTAGAGCTTGAGTTCGGATCTCGACATCGAAATCGCAGTTTATCAAAAGTACTGGGTGAAGTCATTCTAAATATTTCTGTTGTATTTCCCAAAGCCTCACAAAACATAATTGAACAGAAGTACAAAATATATTTTCGAATACCATGACATGACTGAAATGGCATGCCAATACAAAAAAGAAAAAAACAACAACAGATGACAACGGTTTTAAGCACCTAAAATAATCTGGACTATCCTTGTTTCTTAGCAGGCATAAAGAATTGCAGACTATAGCAACAGAACAACGAAAACATTGAAGGTATCATGACCAAAAACGACAACATCAACACCTGTTGCATACGTTTTTTTTTCTTGTTGTTATTTTTACTTGTGTAAGAATGAATGAATCTTATCCTTTTCTCTTGTCGTAATGTGGTTAGCACCCTATTCTGGATCTACCATTCCAACAAAGATTTTTTTGATAGACGTAATATCGCAGTGAAGAAGAAGCCATGGACAAATACAGTAGCAAGTAATGATGAGCTCACCCATTCCTTCACTGATGAGAAACGAAAGACACGGACGGACGGACAGACAGACAGATAGGCAGGCAGACAGAGAGAAGCGTGCGCACACACACACAAACACACACACACACATACAAACTCACACATAGGTCCACGTCAGTTATATCCCACTCCTACCCGTAATGTATAAGTATAAATTATGTGGAAGAAGGAAGGAGGCATTTAATAAGTGACCTACATCTTATTCAGCAACACCACACTCCTACCCGTAATCAGTCTACTTTATAAGTATATGTGGGAGAAGGAATAAGGCATTTCGTAAGTGGCCTACATCTTATTCAGCAACACCACACTTCTACCCATAATCAGTTTACTTTATAAGTATAGTCTATGTGAGAGAAGGAAGAAGGCATTTGGTAAGTGGCCTACATCTTATTCAGCAACACCACACTTCTATCCGTTCTCAGTTTACTTTAGAAGTCTATGTGGGAAAAGGAAGAAGGCATTTGGTATGTAGCCTACATCTTATTCAGCAATACCGCAACATTCCTCCCCCTGATCAATTTTATTTATCCAGTCCCATTATCTCTGCACCATTACCTCTTGACGATGCAGCCCTAATCGTTCGGCATTTTCGATTTCGTCCAAAGAAGCAGAGTGACAGGCGAAGCCATGACCCTACAAATCAAGAAGATAGACTAATAAAGAATTCCGATAGCATATAAAGATACGAAAACAAAAACAAGTCCTATTTTCTCTTCCGTAGAAACTAGGCGTTTTCTTTCTCTCCATATTTTGGCCATGGGAACATGGAGTTATTTTGACAAACTGTCTAATCTTGCAGATATGGAAATAAGTAATTTTCCTCAGCTCGAAATTATTGCAAGGTATAATAACTTTCTCTTTTTCTCTCTTCCTCTTCCCACCCCCACCCCATTTTGCCATTCGTATGGATTTTCCTTATGATGGATAAAATGGTTTTTCGTTGGTTATTGGGATAATCTACTGATAATATAGTACAGTGTGGGGTACATTGGGGTGAAATGCCTGTTCTCCTATTTTAGTTTTCATTTGCTAAGATATGTTCCACTAAGTCTGCTTCTAATTAGTTTTCTTTTTTTTTTTCTGGTAAGAACATCACTCATTTCTTATCGATATAGACTAGAGTATCTAGGTTACAACTATTCCTTTTTCACTCAAAATTTTATCAAACTTTTATTAAATAATTATCCATTTTCTTGTCGCTGATTACTTTGACCATTTAGCTATTTGTCGATATATGAAAAGTTTTGTTTTTGTTACTATAATTATTGTAGTTGGTGGTGATTGCAGTGTTGATGTAGTTGTTAATTGAACTGATATTTTTCACGACTATTTGTCGTGCTTTTGCACAATTATGCCAAAACATTCTGTTTATGTACTTAAAAAGAGAACAAAAATAACTGAACTGATATTTTTCACGACTATTTGTCGTGCTTTTGCACAATTATGCCAAAGCATTCTGTTTATGTACTTAAAAAGAGAACAACTTGTATTTCCAGATTTAGGAACGCAGTTGGTGATGGCTATAATAAATTATGAAATCGTCTCCCCCATCCCCAAAACGCTGGGCCCTGATTGGCTCGCAACCAGTGAAGTGCGTTGAGTAGTGTAGACTAAAATCATTCTAGCTGTAAGCTAAAAGCATATGACCGAAGTGGCAACACTGCTTCCCCCTCATCCCTTCCTTTTTACTCCTTCCCTTTCCATCCGCCTCTGAAATCCATCTCAAACCTCTCCAAATGTTATTCCATATATTATCCTTCAAAAGCCTTCTTGTTTTTCCTTCTCCAAGCTCGGACTCAATCTCTTTGTCCACATCGCGACCTTTGACTTTCAGTTTCTCCCTTCTTCTCCCCCCCCCCCCCCCCCCCCCCCCCCCCCCCNCGCCCCCCTCTCCATTAAGGAAAGAATATCTAGACTTCTTTGGGCAATCAAGCATTATGTTTCTTCCTCTCGCAAAAGACACATTTATCCCTAGTCATTTCACGCAGGTGACACATTTGTAATGAAGGGAACACAAAAATCGCAAGAAGCCAAAATGGCGCGCAAAGAATACACTTTGGAAGGAAAAGAGAAAAAGAAAGAAAGAAAACAAACTAATTTAAACAAGAGGAACCCCTAAAAAAATAAAACACATAAAACCAGGAGACGCAGACGGTGATAAAAACAAATTGAGAAGTCAAGTTATTGCTTCCTGATTATTGAAAGTGGGTCTACCACTGTCGTAGTTGGCGGGATGAAAGATACAGCTTTAAAATTGCTGCTGCTGCGTCGTCATACTTTCGTTATTGTGGTAACTGGTAATGGTTTTGATGTTGTTTTCTCGGATTTTCTCCTATTTTTTTTGTCGAAGTTATACACACAGTGTAAACACAAACATCAGGCGTTTGGAAATGGATGTTCGCTTTCTTTTCCATTATTAATGCTGGCTTCAAGAAACGACAACATAGAGCCAATTCAATTCTTATTTAGCTCTTGTACAATCGTATGTGGGGAGCAAACGTTAAAACAAATACACAACATGTCACACATTATTTGCAAAACTAAGTCGGATCAATGTTACGAAATTTAGGAACAATTTAAAGGAAATCACAAATATGATTTACAGGGAACCATCTGTAATGATTAAAGGACAAATCCATAACTCACACCTTCAGTAAACGAACAAAGACCAAAGTGAGTCTCAAAATAACAACCGACCAAAAGAAAAAAAAAAACAACAACAAAACTTTGTCGAACAGAATGGAGTTGGAAGACTCGTGTCAACTCGTGTGACAATTTAGTAAACCGTTCATCCTGAACAAGCAATATTTCTTCTGTCAGTCTCCGTTTCATGCTTGAACACTTCCACTGAGCAAAGATGGCGGAAGGAGGAATTTCCCAAGGGGAGAAGGCGATTACACCGGATGTGGAAGTGATGTCAGTAGAAACGGAACGGAACTCATTTTGTCCGAGAGGCGAGGGGAGTTCTCAAACACTAGACAGGATAGGAGTCGAGACGATATATCACGAATGTCGCAAGCAGTGGGTCAGTCGAAGAAGTGAAGAATAATAATTATTCTATCACTTTTGAGCCTACTTCCGTTCGTCAAATGTGCGTAAAAGCAGGATGGCACCCAGTGACCAGGAGTATGACGCACGTTCAGCAGAAGAACATAGTAGAATCTCAATATCAAGTGCTGGATTCATGAGTCATCCTTGTTATGATATGAATTTAACATGCACAGATTCAATATCACTCTATCATTTGATTGTTCAGGTCCACCTCGATATTAAGTACTCTTCAGAAATATGTATGATTTTTTCATACGCCAAGGGCACACTTATTAACAAAGTTCTATTGTGCTTGCATTGCACTGCACTTCATTACGAAGGACTGTTAATATATTTTGGATATCTCCTTTACACCTCACATCTCTCTCTCTCTAATTATGACAAAAAATCTAGTGTTTTAGGATGTTTCTAACAAAAAGAGAAATTTGATGAAACGTAAATAACAGTTTTGTTTTTCCATTCTCGACATTATCAAATAACATTAACTGCTGGTAATGACATCGATGTCCAACACTGTCAGTGTTTATATGACAATGTTGCCAATGGAAAAAGAAAGCTATAATTATTTTCCTTATCAGCTGTCGAAGAATCGGAGATGAGAAAAGTGTCCAAAAAGGAAACCGAAATAGAACAAGAATGGTAACATAGTCTGTTGGTACAATGAGGCATGACAGACATGAAATTTCATTTACTCTTCACAATGTCTGGTGTGAGTTAAAAGTGGTTCAGTTACATCTATCACTACATGGAGTTCTGAGAGACATTAATATTCTTATCTCTCACTAAGCAGCCATAATACGAATGCTACTGCTGTTGGATGCACACTATTACTGTGGACACTGAGTATAGTTTATTATGAATTTAGTTACTACATTATATGACCAAAATAATCGATTTTCAACACCTAAAGGTCAACGACTGATTCGTTGTAGATCATTAAAAGTACTTATACCCTCATATCCAAAACGACATCTTGCAAAGTGCCTTATGCCTCTATATAACAGAGGCTCCGCTACATCTGTCTTATACCGTGTGCCGATCCCCGCCCCCCCTCCCCTCCCCTCTCCCCCTCTTCCTCCCGGAAAAAAAAAGTCTACTTAATTTCCATGTTAAATAACTTCAGTAATTCAGACAGTATGCATTTGAAATATAGCCTACATTTTCAGATGGATATTGTCTGCTGATACTGCACATTTCAAATATCTAGGTGCTATGATTGCGTAGGAGCTGAAAACCTTTAAGCACATGTAAAACAACAGCGTGCATCTGGTCGCGTTGCGTTATTTTTGACTTTTTGAAACCTAACTTTAAAAAAAAAAAAATTTAGCGGCAAAATTATGGCTTCTGATCAAAATCAATAAAACTTATATTCGTCTATTAATGATGATCTCAAAGAGCAAAAAAAATGTACTTCTATTTCCTTTTATCTTCATAACGTTATCAGACTCTGAATTATAAGTAATTTGTGTGCCTGTGTGTTTGCGCAGGCGTGTGTATGTGTGTACATGTGTGTGTGTGTGTGTGTGTGTGTGTGTGTGTGTGTGTGTGTGTGTGTGTGTGCGCCCGGGCAGGCTGGGTGAGGGGAGGGAGGACAGGAGCCACCAGGTATAATAGGAAAATACCGATCTCAGTATATAAAACATTCATTCATGACCCGGAACTTAACAATTCCCCTTTGCAAATACGAACGTATTACAGCAGACCGAACACAAACAAGCTTTGACTAGCTCTTTCTTCCTTCTCTTCTATGTAGTCTAATATTCAAATGAATACGGATGTTCTCTTTCCCAGAACTACATAATCAAGAGGAGGATGAATGTGAACTGTCAGCCGTGGAGCTGTGCCCTCCCAGAGGAGATTTTTGGGAGGAATTTTATAAACTGCTAGCTACAGATGATACGGCAGACTCTGATAGCAGTGCTGTTTCTAGGTCTAATCTCTTACAACGTGAAAACAAACGTCTAAGACACGATGTGTATGTTATGCAGTGGATTTTTTGTCTACTTTTCAATGCATCTTTCATAACGATTGCCTATCTCCGGAATTGGTAATTTCGAAACTGGGCGAAGTTTGTGCTTGATACAACATAATGCATCCATCAAATTCATGTCACTGACAAAGTAAGTCACGAAGACATTGGTCCAAAAAATATATGCACCAAACCTTGACACTGATGTTATTTTCTTACACTTTCTGAAAAAACTCACTCAATCGAGATACGCGAATAAGCCATTAGTATGACTGTGACGACATTTACATGGCTTGTAATATGTAAATCGTCCGTACTGACATAAAACGCCGTGTTTCACAATAGTTAAGAAGTTACGCATTAACGTTGGGATCTCTTACCATCGCAAGAATAACAATAAATCTGCATGTTGAACGCTATTATGGATGCATTCAGCACCGATGCACTAGGGTAATTCTAACAATGATAAGAGATCCCACTATTAATGTGCATGTTCTCAGTAAGTGAGGTCTGAAAAGAAACGAGATTGCATTTTTGGCAGGATGAAGAGGCTAGATTTCTCGTAAAGTACCATCAGACAGAATTTTCTAAACTTCTACACATACATTCATCTATTACAGAGCTTTTATTTTCAAGTTCGGATGTCTTGCGCACAGTTATGGCAGAGGTGAGCATATGCATACTGCATTTCCTGATAGGATTGAGTGTAAGGACTGAATTACTATTACTAGTGAAAGTTAATGGTACATATTACTGTTAAATGTAAAATGAACTAGAACGTTGCGAATGTACGTGAATGTACCAATACATTGTGAAGGTGTGTGAAGTTAGTAGTTATAATGCTGTGAACGTTGCATATTATATTTTGCCCATGTATCACATTTTGTGGTCTGGTCTTATTCCTAATAAAGTTGTAAGAACGTCTTATCAGAGTCTATTTAGTGGTGTGGGATACGATCGTTAAAACAGGAACTCCCCAATACAATGCGTATGCGTGTTTCGGCTACATCGCTCTGGAAGAGATATGAGCTTGGAAATGAAAGCTCTGTATTGTAATGAAAACCGGCTTAAAATACGCCAACAGTGCGTGCACGATCTTCTTTGTAAAAGACGACCTTAATCGTCTACGCAGACGAAACGTAGTGCATTTTCCTCCTTTATATTCTGCACGGCATCCCTTCTCTCCCTACCCCTCTATCCAACACATATACAAATTCGGTTCCCTGGGAAACGAGGCGATTAAGCGAAAAAGGCGATTAAGCGGAGTCGACTGTANATATATATATTCCGCCTCCATACATCCAAAATATTTGCGTAGATTGATATCGCTCGATTCTTTCTCAGCGTGAGGTCTATCACATTAAGTTTTCCGCTGATTTTTGTCCAGTCTTCTCCCTGATCCTCATTAGCCACTGAATAACAACATTCATGATAGCTTGTTGTGTCTGGAAAGTTATCGAAACACGCACTGATCTTTCGTGAAATGAAACTGTCAAAGAGATCAAAGGAATATCGCTTTCAGGATGCAGTTTCTCTTGAGAGTTCGGCAACTAAACTTGGGACTTTACCACGCCTACCGAACTCCAGGACAAATCGGTCAACGTCAGATACTACCATTGTACTTTAAGAAGCGAAGTGTGTTTGTGACGTCACGGCAATCAAACGTCGAATACAGCGCTAAATCAAGCATCCGTTGTTGATGCACTTTATATTAAGGCTTTTAGATGACGAATTTCCATTTAATACTTTAATTCAAATTTAAATTTCACTTTCTCTTATGCCTGACATCAAGGTGATAGAATCGTCTCGAATGCAGTACACTGTGCAGAATGAAACAGAGAAGTTCGGTGTTTCGAAAACGAATTAATTGTAAGATTACGATCGACTCGTTCGTGCTACAGACAATTTGTTTGTTCACATAATCCCCCGCGCGACGCAGTAGATCAAGACATACACAGGTTAAAAAGAGGAAAGTGAAATACATCAAGAGGCCAATAACCTTGTTCGTGGAAAGGTTAACCTTTGCCCTTAATAAATTGGCTATTGGAAAAATAGTTCAGATGCAAGAGCACCCGAAAACTCAGCAAACGTCCGTGGGCCATCTGCATAACGTATATCATTTCTTAATGTATTGATTTTTAAACTACAGAGACAACTTTCTTAGTCGAAAAATTATGTCCTACCTTTTTAATATGTGGACTTCAATAAACTTTCACGCCATTCTAGAGTATTTTTGAGTAAGACACAGTCTTTCAGCGAGGTCTACCTTGCAATTTGAAATGCTATTGCGATTCGTAAGGTTATTTTAATAATTATTATCATTACTATTATCATTACTGATTATGAAGATGTCATTGTTTGTCATGGCGACCTTCTTCGCATAATCGTATTGACATGTTTTCTGTGAAAAGTAGATGGGAAGTCTTTCAACGTCACTTGCAAATTTCACAAAACAGAAGACCAGCACAATTATTAAGCGTATCGATCGTGCAATGAACAGAGATTAAATCACCTTAAGTTGATGCAAAGTTCAAATGATAAGATTCATACTCATTTCATACTATTCTGATGCATGGATGACACAGACTTAAAGGAACATTAGTTGATTTCGATTTTTCACTAGTCTGACGAATCTGAGTCTTAATGTGAATAATGAAAGCCTGCCAATAAACACCAGGCTGTATCTCTGGGCTATACCCACAACTTGCAAATAACGCTCAAAAAGAATTCGACGCTTTGCTGCAGTGCTACTATGAATGACATGTAGCTAAAAAACGATTTCTCAACGATTCATGGCCTTGCTTCGCCTTCTCTATCATGTGTTAAAATCTAAGACCTCCATTGCTGAAAACACTGTCAGTTCTCCTGTTAAAACGCAATTACATGTACATGTTTCTCCCGCCAGCTTTCTAAAATGGCAGTTACATTAGAGGAAACCGTCCATTTGAGCATGTTTGCGGTATAAAATGATATTTGAAAACTTGTGCATTACCATCGAAAGAACTGCATTAACTTTGCATGTTGAACGCCACTAGCAGTGCATTTAGCATTGATACACTAATATAATTCTTAAGAGGATCAGGTATTTCATCGTTAATGCGCAAGCTCTCTATAGTGGCCGTCATAAACACAGGGTACCATGGCACTTTGGCGGAAGAGAAGATTACAACCGATCAAACAGACACATCTTCTCCAAGCAGCAGTACAAGTTCCCATGACAGTCTGACCCATGATGAATGAAAACATCCAGGTTGTCGGTCAGTTTTAGGAATGTTGCACAGACAAATATACCGATGATGACGTGTGCTGGGTGTCTCCTGATTACGACAGCACGCAGACATCGTCTGGACCCAGTATTACGCAATCCCCCGCGGTTGTGCGTGACCGATAAGTTATTGGATTATTTTTTTTTTCAAGTCGATTACAAAATTCACAAACAGGAAACCTTTTTGCCAGCAGTCAGATAAACTTGTAGACGCTTGGATAGCGAAGAACTGGGGTCTTGCTTCTACAACCCGTTTGCCGGTTACTAAAAATGTTTTAAGTTAAATTCACGCAAATAGAAATACAAAGAAATATGTCAATTCTTCGTAATCGACGTATTTCAGGAGGTCACTCCCCTCACCCACTCTCTCCATCCTCTCTTGATGAGAGGAAATGTCTATCTCCAATACTGCACTGATGTGGCCAGGCCGAAACGTGACTGCTAAATAGCAGCCTCTACTCCTAGGGTCGCTTTACGTCAGAGCGTGGCGCCATATTTTTGCCCGTGTTTCTGCGGCTGAAAACTCAGTCTTCAAGTGTCTTTCCACAGTACCACCTAATGATATCCTTCAAATTCTGTCGACCGATCTCCAAGAAATAGTGAACTAGTTAGCGGAGCCCTGTACAAGTAGGGGCAGGAAATGGTAAATACACAAAATGGCAAATAACCAAACTTTCGAGGCTGCCTTGGTTTTCGGAAATAATACTCTACGAACAGCTTGATCTCCGGAAGAGGGGACATGGTGCGGCAAGGGCCAGAACTCTTTTCAGTGAAAATAGAGGGCGCAAGCGGCCACAAGATTCTGAAAAGAGAATCAGTGACGTGCGTGAAGTGAGACGTAGGCTAGTGCTGGTAGTTCAAGACTGAAAAGAAAAAAAAATTAGAAAAGGGGGAGGGGGTGAACCATGGTGCGAAGCTACCATGTCTGGTACTCGCACTCATGCTTTGACAAATGGCTGTACACTGTACATGCAAGGATGTCTTTGAGGGAAGGATGGTAAGAAGGATCACGAAAACGATTGCTGACAAAAATAGTCCTTACAGAAACGAACAGAAAAGAGGGAAGAGTGATTAAACGGACAGCAGTCCCCAGTTTCATATTTTAGAACCGGCAAAATGAAAAAAAAGACAAACTTTCAATTACCCAGTTCATTAAGTAACTAGTAAATGTTTCTTTCCACGCAGCTTCATTTGTTTGTTTCACTTCAGGAAAAAAAAGGAACAATAAAGAGGGCAATGATGAATTAAAGGGCATTAAAATAATGTCCATCAGAGGGAGCTGATTCTGGGCTGATGTGTGGAAGATGTGTGGAAGACAAGTTAGAAAATGAAATTCAATAAAAGAAAATTGGCAGTGGTAATATAACGACGATTTAATAAGTCCTTTATGTGGAACAAGCTTATCAGCTGATAAAGGAAACGACGTTTACATAGCTGGATCAATCACTCTCCACATGTCCTTAAAACTGGAACAAAATACAGGGCACAGCGAGGATAAAGGCGGATACATTTGCAAGGGTAACCAGATACCGACGTGGTCGAGGATTTGCCCAAGAGTAACATGGCTGACATCACTAGTGGACGGTTCATGACAAAGAAAAATCAAGACTAAATTGCTTCGGTCGTTTTCCTGCCGGAGTAAGCATAATAAAGGAAAAGGAAGCCTGCAAACCTTTGACTACGAAGGGTCTCTCAGAACAAAAAAGATTTGTCAGACGATTTGCCCGAAATCTACAATAACTAACGTTACATTAAATTATCTGACATGGTAATTTGAGTGTCACTTCAGCCAAATGTCAACAAAAACAATTTGTTTGAGGATTCCCCTTATTAGGGTACAGCTAAACTTTCCTGGAAAAAAAAAATGGAGTCATGTGTCCCAGCCTAAATGTCTTCCTGTAAGGGAAGAGGGAGAGGCTCCAAAGTCGGGTAGACTAGAAGTCAATCACGGAGTTCCGTTCTTCAGTAGCAAAGTCCACATTTAGTGGGATGGCGAACCCCAATTTTCCGAAATACTCTCTTTGTCGAGAGGCGACAGGATAAATTTACACAGCCATCAACTCCTGCAATCAGGAGAAAGGAAATTGGCCCGGGAGCCGATACTAACCTTAGTATTTGCGGTGAGGGCGACTGTGTTAGCGCAAGAGAGGACTGACCAAAGTCCTTCATCTCCTAGGCTGATCGCTTTCCTTGTTCCGGACCCCAGCGGTCCTTCTTTGGGACACACGAGGTGAGTTGGCGATCTGGGCTTTTTTGTGGATGGTTTGGAAAGGAGGGTTCGGACTGGGTGGAAGGAGAAGAGGGGGTGGGAGGGAGAGAGCGAGAGAGAGAGAGAGAGAGAGAGAGAGAGAGAGAGAGAGAGAGNAGAGAGAGAGAGAAGGGTGTATGATGTCCAGAAAGGTGGTGGAAGAGTGAGGAGGAAGTCTATCAGTGGTGAGGGTAGTGATGGTGGTTTGGGGGGGGGT
>JAWQUT010000070.1:605154-620154 GCA_033807755.1 Ellobium chinense
GGATGGGGGATCTTGCAAAGACTATTCTGAGCATCATCATTTCAATATCTCAGCAATCACTAATCTCTTCCTACTTTAAAGCGCATTTTTTTCGCCCTTTCCAGGAATGATTCACCAATCAAAAGAAAGAGACTACGCTAGATGCAGAATGACTGAATCTGATTACGACACACTGAACGACCAGAAGATGCGAGAGGAGCTTCAGCAGTTCTTTTCACAGACAGAGTCTAATTTCAAGAGATTGGAATGTGACAGATTGAAATCGTAGTGAGAAGATGAGGAATGGGGGACAATGGATGTAGGCAGAGCTTCCACCCCTCGCGATTTTTCACTAGAACTTGTGAAATTAAGCTTTCTAGTAATCTAGTGAGGGAAATGCGAAACTTCTCTAGCGGAAATCTGTGAAACCTAGCGATGATGTCGGGCACAAATATTCTATTTTCTAAATTCATTTTGACACTTTTACGTACTATTTAAGCAATGACCATCTAGAACACTTACTTATATAAATAAAACAAAACAATTATCGTTCAGCTACTAAACTGCAGTCTAAACTCCGCGACCCCTATACAGAAACAGACGGACTTTGAACGGAATCCCTAAGCATTTACCCAGAAAACCATTTTTTTGTGTGTAAATGTATACGAAAGTCGAGCTCCTTTATCTCTCTACGATACCATCTATTGAAGAAGTAGGCACTTTACGTTTGTTGCCCTTCTTTATTGTTGTTTGTTCATTCCATACTTCTAGTGCGCTATCTGTTCCTTTGATAATTGTAATATGCATTCAAATAATTATATTAAAAATGCAATGTCAGAGGTTTAAAGAGAATGTTTCATGCAATCCTGTGAAAAAATTTGACCTTCGAATCTGGTGGAATGGCAGCCCTGGATGTGGGTGTTTAGATGAAGAGGTGGTTTCCACCCAGATGTGCAATAAATTGAACATGCGTGAGAGACGGAAATAGTTAGGACAGGCCAAGTATTAAAATGTGATAGAAAAAAAAAGGGGGATGCAGACATAGCGAAAGACAGAGAGTCTGAGCAACGGGATGAGAGAGACTCCATCATTGCGCAACCGCAAAAGTTAAAAAGCACCTGACTCCTACACTGTTTTTTTTTTCTTTATAAAATTTTTCTAAAGAACTCGGGTTTCAGGGTCAGTTTCCAATGATTCGTGTTCGAGTTGTGCTGTATCTCTACATACAGGTGTTCGAACACTCCTTTCAGAACACTTAAAGGATGTTAATGCTGTAAAATGTTTCGGATTAAGAATTCAAGTTACTGACAGATCTGGCTAGCGAGAAGTGTAGGGTGAAGACTAAGTAGGAGGTCTAAGCATACTCTATGTAAATCATGCAAATTGAACATAAATCTAGGCCATTAAAACCCAGTTCTTTGCGCTTTCTTTTTTTCCTCTATTCTCCTTTCCTCTTCATTTTTCGCAAAAACAAAACGTCACAGCAATCTGACCAATCACAATAGCTTCTCTGCGCGTGCGCAGCCAAAACGTAGCAGGTCGAGGGCCAGAGGTTAGACGCATTCAAAAACCGGCGACGTGGACTGGATTTATACTCTGTAATTACCGACAATGAATCAAACATCGAAGTGACATAAATATAAAAATCCAATACGATACATCTTCAGTCGATAAGTAAATTTCTGGCGGAATTTCATATTTTTCTTGAAGGTGGAACAGCCCCGTGTAATATTTTATAAAGACGTTTATTCGCAATAAATTATGATTACGCAATATCCATTCGATTGATCTATCTGAGAGAGTCCTTTGGGACGTGCAAAGTGGTTTGGAGTGGCGCTAGTTTTATGAAATAAGCATGATGGAGTATATTATTATACGCTTATCCAGAAAATAAGAAGAAGAGGCAGGGGAAGCAAATAAGCAGACAGGCGAATGGAGATAACTAAAAAGATGCAGACAGAAGATGGGAGAGTACAGCGATAGAGAGACAAATGAAACGGACCAGTGGCGGCTCGTTACCCTAGAAACACCCGTGCAACTCCCACCAAGGTTATTTCCTCAAATAACAACATAAACCTAAACCTAGACTGTAAGCTCCACTGCTTTTGCTCTAAATATCTAAAGCAAAGATACGTCGTTGTATTTAAGAGGATAACGCAAAGCTGAAAACAACATAAGAAATGCATCAAACTAAAAGAGTCTCTACTTTTTACACATCCTTTGTATTTTTGGGAATCTGTGAAGATTTCTTTGGTATTCTGAGCTAAATTTTACCCGGCACTACACAGGTTATTCTTGATGACGAGTCGCGACTGGAACGGCCAAATGCCAGAAGGAATGAATCAGCTCTAAGCATAAAATCTGCAGACAGCGCGAAATGACGTCAAAGGTCAGGTTTCTTCAGGGGCCATTAATACAAAATATTGTGTTATTACACAGTTCCGTCTAGTCGGCATTCATAACTACTCACTCAGATGGAATGACGCAGTCTGACCGGAGTCCCGCTTTCTGGACACCCTAGGTCCAGTATCCAATCTTCATGTCCGCACACGGCGACCTTCCTTACTCAATTCGAGATATATCAGTGTATGGTTACTTCGTGACAAAACAAGTTATCCGCCAGCTTCCGATAATCAAGTCTGCATCCATAACAACGTGATCATGGCGAAAACAAATAGTAATAAAAACAGTGTGGTTTATAATATCTCGTCTGGGCCAATGCCTGCTCAAGCGAAGTCACATGATGATGATTACCCCGACAGGTCAGATCCCTCTGTGCCCTTCTCAACTCCCTGTGAAATAGCCAGTGTCACCTACACTTAGAGGCTAGCTTTCTAACAATATTTTCCACTGGATGTAAACGGGTATCCACTATAAATATCGGGTGAAGGTAAATAAGGTGCTTTCTCAGTTACAATTTGGCCATAGTAGGGATTGAACCCCCAGCCTTAATACTCTAAGCAAACGACATACCATTCCGCCACCCTGCGCTGCTCTTCAAGGCTTTTTTGGTGAATGAGAGAGAGAGAGAGAGAGAGAGATAGAGAGAGAGAGAGAGAGAGAGAGAGAGAGAGAGAGAGAGGTGGAGGGAGAGAGAGCACGAGAGACAGATAGAGGCACAGAAAGAGAAAGACAGACGGAGAGATAGAAAGAGACACAGAGAGAGAAAAAGTGAGAGAGTGTGTGTATGTGCGTGCATGTGTGTGTGTGTGTGTGTGTGTGTGTGTGTGTGTGTGTGTGTGTGTGTGAGAGAGAGAGAGAGAGAGAGAGAGAAAGAGAGAGAGGGAAAGAGAAGAATACATCCCAAAGCAAATACAAAGTTCATTATCAAATCTCATCCCCTCAGCAGTATTTGCTGGTTCCATGCTATCCACTACAAACATAGCCAGTCTAAATCCATGGATTTGTAAATCCACCTGCACGGTCAAACACAAACCTTCCCACATGCTGATCGGGTTACCGCCCCTTGTAACCTCGCGTGTCACTCCCCTTGGGGATAATGCCCGGATTTTGACTTCTCAGCGAAAACTGCCCACCCCTTGTGTTGACTCTCCATTTTCACAATTTGGCATCTTTTTCCATGATTTGATCAATCTGTCGACCACTAGGAGAGTAGTGCATTATTTAAGTGGCTCTTTCACTGACAGACCAATGAGAGGAAAGGGGAAAAAATCACGGACAAGTGTAATGCTGGAGTGGGTGGATATGATTACGTCGTAATCGAGTACTTGATAGTCTCTATCAGATGGTGACATTTCGATTGACTGACGGTAGTTCACTATCCACATCGCTTAAACATGAGTTCATGAATTTTAAAACGTTTTCTTTTTCTCGGTCTTATCTAGTAGGAACTGCATTTAACAGGAGAAGTAAGCAGTTTGTTGTAAATTTCAACTGTGGCTCCCTGATCCAGGAACCTGGGCTGCGTTTGTTCGGTCCCAGCAATTTGACAAAAATGAGAAGCCACACTCTTTCCTTGTATTCTTTGGGCAGTCATTAGTAAAGGGTACGCTTTTGGTTGGTGCGCGCACAGCCACAGTGAGGAAAGTTGCACATCTACCAAAGGTTTATTAGAAATGTGTGGCATTTTGTACAAAACTAGAAGAAGGAGTTCGGCAACATGACCGCGAACCACTTACGGTTTCAAATTTTTTAGTGGAACATCTTGTGTCGGAGGAGGATGTGGCAAGAATCACCTAAGTTTTGTGTGCTGATGAATGCGGCAAAGATACAATTATCGCAAACACCACTCGCAAGGCAATTGTGTTATTTCCTGTCTCTTCCGCATTAGTCGCAGCCATTTTGGCTTGCAGAGAAACTAAAATCATCTTTGCTAATGAAGGGGTGTGATTTCCCACTTTGTCAGATTGCAGGTACCACACACAAATGTAGATTTAATGATTGTGAGCCCACTTCTCGAGCAGACAATGACGCATATCGATTACATCTCCAGAAAGTAATCAGATATGTTGAGTACTATAAATCTGTCACCATCGCCCACCTTGGTAGTCACGCAAGGGGCCAGGGAACCAGCAGAGAAGCCTTTCAGGGAAATTGACAAGTACCGTCAGGCAGCGAGCAGGGCTCAACTCAAATCAGAGTAATTTCCCTTCCACTACGCAGCTCACTGGCAATATCGTGGACTAACGCAGGTCTTTTTCATTAGTGGAATGAGCGCTATGAACAGGAAGCCAACACAGTGGTGGGGGTTTGGAGGGTTGGGGGGACTGGGAGGGGGAGGATGATGCAGAAAAAGAATCTAAAGATGTAATGAGTCTCAGGAATACGTACATGGTAGACCTGGCTATATTCAGGCGCCCCTGTTACATTTGTGTAATGTTTCCGTTATAAACGGCTGGCCGTTATATGCATTACAACTACAAAATGACTTGGTTATAATTAGTTGTCCGCATCATTATAGCTGTGGAGTGTTTCCATTATAAACGGTTGGCCGTTATATGCATTACAATTACAGAATGACTTGATGATTGTAATTCGTTGTTCACATGATAAAACCTCATAAAGCCGATCTGGAAATTTTTCAGGAGAAGGAAAAACCAATCCATCTCCAAACCTTGGTAAAGCAGTTTGCTGGTTAGCCATAAGTGGAAAAATGCGTAGGAAGAACCATGGATAGGACGCAGAGGTTTTATTGTCCGGATTTTGGGTCAGCAAACCTGGTAGTATCTAAAACATATTTCAGATAAACATTATAAAGAAGACACATTAGGCAGCATATGCGAAAACATGCTTGTGTGAAACTTTTGGGTATATGTGACCTGCGAAATAATCAACAGTTCTTCCTCCTCCTGTAAAACTTTAAAAAAAAAAAATAGGCGAGCGCTGCATCTTGCACGCATGATAAAACCTACTTCTAAATTATTAGAGGTTCTAACTGTACACATTCTGTGGGCATGACAGTTTGCGACTCAAAATCTGCCTATGAATTTTTCAGTTCTTGCAACTGGAATTGAGGTCTACTACTTTGTTGTTGTTGGAAAAGGGGGGGGGGNGGGCTGGGGAGGAGGAGAAAGAAGCGCCCCAACAACAGATTTCTGCAGGAAAAAAAACAATCGCCAAGTGAATTTCCTCTTATCTACGCGACTGTCCCTCACCTCACTCTCTGTGCGCACGCCATTACCTCGTTTTCTCTGGAAGTGTACGGTTAACGGTTACACGTTGTGAATGAGAGTTGTAAGCCATCAAAGTTTCGCTGCAAAGACGTTTTTTATTGACGTGCTTTTTGCGTGCTCGTTTCAAACACGCCCTACACTTGAACCGCTTTCGAAACTCTTCGAAACAGAAAAAAAAAAAAGACTTAATGGTTTTTCGTGAAAGTTTTAAGACGTGTTCAAAATCAATACTAGGCCTATCAGAGAGCCAACGATTAACTTTCAGAACCTGACGTTATAGAAGTGAAAAAAAACAACGGAACCTCTGCTCACGAAGAAAATGTATTCGTATTCGTCACATTTCGGTGTGAGACTCAAGCACATCAAAACAAAGAGCTGGAAGTATGTGGTCATGGTATCGATACACGGTGCTCCGCAGTGATGCGCGTATATCCGAAACAAAGGGCCCCAAATCCCCTGACACAGTTTAAGCGAATGTGTGCTGGACTGGACGGCAAAACGAGCCAGCATAGCCCGTTCTCAAACGGAGCGTTTTCTCTCGTGTGGTCTGGCAGCGCCGACAGTGCTTCGGCATTTTCATTTTAATGAACTTGCCCGCGTTCTTAGTGGTCTCCTGCCTGAGGTCCTGTGGGAACAGATCTTCCACTGGAACAGCGTTCGTTCACTCCTAAGGACAAACACGTCTTCATCCAGTGAAGTGCTGCTGTGGCAAAGCGTATCGGAAACGCATTCTCTAAAGACGCACTGTTCAACAAAGCTCACTTCCGGTTAAAGCAAAAGAGTTGTATGATTGCGTCATCTAATCTCGCTTCCGGTAGTAAAAGATGTATCATCCAACAAAAGTTAGTATAACAGACTATCGTCAGCCATTCGTATTCGTCTGATAATATAAAAGTAGAAAGCCGAAAGATGTATCAACCAACGGAAGCCAATATTAACAGACTATATCAGCCATTCGTATTCCTCTGATAATGTAAAAGTACAATGCCGAAAGATGCATCAACCAACATAAGCCAATAATATAACAGACTATATCAGCCATTCATATTCCTCTGATAATATAACAGTAGAAAGCCGAAGGAATGATTGCTGGAGATGTGGCTTGCACTGCCCACATGACCATAGTCATTAATAACTGAGAGTGGTCTATTGAGTACCTGAAGCCACTGCGAACTAGGTTCAGGTAATGTGCAACGCATGACTAAACCAGACAGATAATAACGTTGACTCTGTTGGTTCTAGCTGACTTAAAACTACAGTCACATCTAACAAACAATATTGTGGCAAAAAATGAACACCTGCTGCATCTTAATGTCGTAAGTAGAAAATTTTAAAAAATGTCGGGAAAATAATGTTTTGGAGAGGAAACCAGCCAGTGAGAGAATTACGAGAACGCCAAACCGGACAGAAAGAGAGCAAGAGAGAGAGAGGAAGAGAGAGAGAATGAAAGAAAGAAAGAAAGAGAGAGCAGATCGATCCGGTAGCGATAGTTAATCTCAGAGGCCCTAATTAATCTCTATTTGGAATAGTTGACATTATGATTATTACTTTTTGAGGTCGCCCAAACAGCAGTGGGCGATATCGACAAATAATTAGTTATTTTCGAGTATCTAAAATGGGGAAATGCGGGCGTTCAAAAGCCAGTTTCTTATGTTATAAATGACGGCAACATCACTAGGTCCCATTGTCTTTCATACTCTTCGCTCCTCCTTAACGATTTAGATTCTCACTAAAGCACCGTCTGCTGACGAAAGTCCTTCAATCCCTTGGTAAGCGGGAAAAAAATAATCGACTCTATCAGTTGTCTACAGCCTACCCATAGCATGTGATTAGTATCGGACCACCACAAACTTGCAAAAATTCTGGCTAAGCCCGTGGGAGGCGGCTATCGAACAGAATCTTAGCCGAAATTAGTTGTGGAATAAACAGAACTGAAGTTCAACAAGGCTGCTTCTCTTTTGATGCATATTCCCGCTGGTAACGACCCACACACTGTTAGATCCAGGCAAGAAGTACTTTTGAGGCATGAACTTGAATATCATTAGTGTTTCACGACAAAAAATGTCTTATTCATATAGTAGTAATAAGGGTCTTAAATTTCATGCCCAGGCCAATGCTCTCTCTTGCTACTTCACAATAGGAATTCCCCGGCAGGCCAGATTACTTCCAGACATCCTCAACTCTCTAAAAAGTCTACAGAACAGCTGTTCACTTATTTCTGACAATATCATTCACAGTCCATAGGTGCATCTATTTCACAGAAAAGTGGTTTGAGGACAATTTAGAGTATCTTCCCAAAGACACTGACAACATGATCATGCGGAGAATTAATCATCAGGCCACCGCCGTAATCACCTGGCCACACTGTTCCGCTATCAGCTACAATTACTTGTTAAATTTCCTATGTCTCTGCTGGTTATAGAGGACCATTATAATGCTTATCTGGATCAAGCACACTTTTCGTCTATCATAAATATCATCACTATTGTACTGTGTTTCTTGATGATTTATGAAATGGGGAAAAAAACTGGCATCGTCTTCTTTAAGAACTTACTATTAGAAGAAATCACAGTTTAAATCCGATATTTCGAACAAGAGCTCTTTGTCAGAGTTAACAGAAACTAACACCAAGTAAAATAATAGAAGCTAGAGATTTACTTCTGAAAAAACAAAAGTGAATTTTGCCTC
Organism: Ellobium chinense; assembly: GCA_033807755.1. NCBI lineage: Eukaryota > Metazoa > Mollusca > Gastropoda > Ellobiida > Ellobiidae > Ellobium > Ellobium chinense. The sequence goes on from JAWQUT010000070.1 coordinate 613,455, forward strand.
ATAAGGTTTTCTAACAACAACAACAACAACAACAACAACAACAACAACAACAAAAAAGGCGGCTCCGTGTCACAACTTCCAACAAAAGGATTCTGATGTACAGGTCTCATTTAGGACTGTGATCCTTTATCTTGAACTCTGAGCCTATCTCTCAAGCACCTTCATCCTTGCACCCTCTAAGAACACCGGGGTAACAGGCCAAAAAATACCCCCAACCCAGAATAAATAAGGGGTTAAATGGCCTGAGCCACACTACACTCCGAGAGGTTAGGATGGCATTTAATAAATAATAGTCTAGACTAGACAAGACCGATATAGTCAACATCGCTTACTTACAACGCCTGAGAACCACGGAATAAAACATAGTTGCAGCGATTATTCAGTAACGTTTAAGTAGGAATATAACATGTTGTTATGCGAAAGAGATTGACCTTAAGTGAACGTTGCGATTATTCAGATTGCCATTAAACAGATTCAACTTATTATCCCCTTCAAGCCAGATTATATCTCTGCTCCAGACCACGGAGGATACTAGAAATAATAGGACAAATGTGCGGATAATCAGCTCTACAATCTATCCACATTTTTCGGGTTAAATTCTATCACTGTAAGAAGCATTTATGAGGTTATTGTAATTCTAGTGTTATCTGACGAGAGAACTTTTCTTTGTCAAAACTGTTTTCGAGAAGAATAAGTAGTTTTGACTGAATATGGCTCTTTGCTTCGAAAAAAACTGTGGTCTAATTTCTGTTACCTCACCAAGGGCACTCGCAATTTCGCAGAATTTAATGTTTAACTGGGGGATGAGTATTGACGTGAAGATCACGAATGTGCAAAAAAGTGATTTTGTCAGGACCACCTACATAAGCCCTTTCATCGGAGGACGTTAGAATTACATAGTTGACTCAAGACTGAAGCTCGCCAGGCTACAAATAGCTCACATAACTCACGTTAAAGTACATGACATTGTTAGAAAAAAGTAGCGAGCCAATTTCGCTGGAGACTGCGGCCAGTGCGGCCGGTTAGAACAAGAAGAATACCCGTGGGCGAAATCTGTTCTTGTCTAGCAGAAGAATGGATTTGTCGAAAATGTTACAAAGCAAATAATTCCTAAATATTTCTTTTAGCTTTTGCTTTGTTTCGTTTTCTAAAAAAAAATGATAGAAAACGGAAGTTCGGACCCGGCATGAGAGGAAATGATAAACATGAGCTTCCGGTATCTTTTATAGAAACTGTAGTGTTGAAGAATACCTCCTCCCTCTCTCTTTTCCTTTCTTTCTCTCTCTTCCTCTCATGTTCCATGTATATGAAAATATATAAAAGTAATTACTCGTCCTCCTCCTGCTCACTCCCATCCCACCCCAGCTACAGCATCCTATTAGAGAAACTTTAGTGTATTGAGAATACCTCTCTCTCTCTCTCTCTCTCCCTCTCTCTCTCTCTCTCTCTCTCTCTCTGTCTCTCTCTCAGTTCCATGTGTATGAAAATATTTAAAAACAGTCACTCCCTTTCCTTCCCACTCACTCTCAACCCACTCCAGCTACAGCATCCATTACACCCATATGTCACCAACGATGGCCTTGCATTGTGATGATCAGAACTGTTCTTAAGTCAAGAATCATAATATCAGATCTAGTGAAAGAAACCATTATTCGTGGGGTTCCGTTGCAGAGTCAATAATATTATTGTGATAGATAGTCTTTTCATTCCAGTCTCTGTAATTAATTAAAACTGACTAAGTCTAGAGCAATTACTGTACGATTAGCATCTGTGTAATCTCAGCTTTTGATCAGGCAAATAATGACATGGTATTCAAACAAAAATACTAAAAGTACAGCGGTTTATACTTTGACCTACGCATTATCATAGGCGAAGATTTTGCTCAGGACTAGGGAAAAAGCGCAAGACTTACAAATTACTTTCATCGTAAAGTTCACCTGCCACAGTCATCTTGTCTGTTCTGCAGATAGAGTGACTAGCTAAAAGAAATGGGCTTCTCTCATTTGTTATGCATGCATCACAATCCACAACTCAGCAATCATTACTTCCACATTCCACTTCTCCATTGTCAAAGGAACGTGATTGGCTGATATGGCCTGTTACAATGGCTTTTGTTGGCTGATGACTATCAGGTGGTAGGTATTTCAAAAGGTGGCGGGTGGTTCAATGTGCTTTTGCTAGTCCTTAAAAAATCCTTCGTTTGTGATAATGCCTAGCTTGAAGTAAAAACTGCTGTAGTTTGTTCTTTATGTTTGAATAGCATGTCATTATTTACCTCTTTTCAAAAGCGAGATCTCATGACGCAATCACGTCTATTTTGCTTACACCTGAAGTCAGCTTCACTGGAGTTGGTTAATTAGAAACGGTCTATAGATCAGATAATCCTGACCGGTCTACACCTGCTTCTCAGTAAAAATCCATTATTCAGCTTTCGATTTTGACGCCAGTGTGTCACAGTTGTGTGTGGTAGGCCACCAAGGAATAGGAATGTTTTTGGGAAGGCGCTGGAGAAGTCACAAGGGAAGCGACACAATGCTAATGAACTCTGCTGCGGAAAACAGAAATAAAAGTCACTAGGGAGTTGACGCAATTACGCTCCTTTCAATTTCAGATTTGGAATTTTCCTCTCAATTCATTTACCACATCTTGTTTGTTTCGAATAAGAAACGCAGGTGATTGCGTGGAATTGTGAAAAAAAAAAAGAGAGTTACATCTGCACATGGCACGATATTCCTTCTTCCAATCAGCGTCCATAAATTCTGGGGTGTGTCAGGTTCTCAGTTTTGTTATGAAATTTACCGGACGATAGGGGTTCAACCCAAACCTGTTAATATCAGCATAGATCCTTAAGAGAGTCCTGTGCTATTGCCCTTATGTATAACCCTGAATTTTAACGGAAAGCATACTTAGGCTGCCAGAGTTCCAGGATGAACAAAAGTTCAATGCAATGCCTTGTGCAGTTAACAGCCCTGTATTTAATCCTGTGAGGTCTAAGAGTCTAACCAGTGTTTGATGCATCTGAAATGGAAAGCTAAATTCGCAAGCGATATAAGTTCTGAATCATAGACAAATCGCGTCTTTTCCTCCCGAATATTCATTAACACTGAAAACTTAGGTCACTTGTCCGTTTGAATCTCCACCAAATGTCGCACTGAGAACATTACTGGTAAAAATTATGATAATAATAAAGATAATGATAAAGGATGGGCAGAATGACTTGACTGCCTTATAAAATGGACAGACAGACAGACAGACAGACAGACAGACAGACAGACAGACAGGAAGTGACCGATGGTGTACAGCACGGCGCGGTATAATCAGTAAGAAGATCAGTATTGTTCATATACTACCACCAGCTGTAACACCATCATGCCATTTCCCACATAAAGTCACTTCTTCCGTCCCCTACTATAATTCCCAGTACGAGCAACGAAACTTGATAGCTTGGCTGAAGTTGTCAATCAAGGACTCTGCCTGGACCATGCAGAGTTACAGACAATACCTATAACTGCTAAGGAATATGCAATTCGAGTACATCACTCAGCATCATTGTACACGAATCTGGCGTTAAATGACTACGCCCACTCCATGGAGAATCCCTCTGGGAAATACCCTAGGAGTGCCCAAGATTTTCCTCTGATCTTCCACGTTATGAACTTCCGATACGAAGCAGAATCAGCAAGAATGAGGCAGAAGGTGCTAACTGCGTAGAAGGAGTGTGGACGGAACTGACAAAGAGTGTGTCGAAATTTGTTGTTGCTGATATTTTTAGTGTTTTGAACGTATAAAATGAAGAGAATAAATTCAGTAAAATGCAGTTCTGGACTTTAATGACTTGTGTGGCACCTCAGAAGGATAACAGAAAGATTTTTTTTTAAAGGTGGNGGGGGGGGGGGGAGGATGAAGAAAATGACCTCGAATATGCCTAATAGTCTACTGTAACGTCGTTCAATTAATAATAATAATAGAATGCATTTCTATACAGCCTAATCCCCTAAGCAGGCTCTGTGCCCTTAGACATAATATTTACATTCTCTTAGATTTGCATACTATTGATGGGAATAACGGATATTTGTAAATACCTTCCTGCCAAACCCTTTTCACTTGTTGAACTACACCTAAGCCACGGAAGATGTTGCTCTCCGTTACACCAATTGTTATTCTAGTCGTTATCAAGTCTTCGCCTGTGATAATATTTATTACATTTAAGAGGAACCCAGTCTTGAAACTTTTTCTCTATCAACGTTTAGAGCCATTGGTTCGAACCCGAGGAACCTGCAATTCCTCCGACCTTTCTGTCTCTATTCACAGTCATATATTCATGATCGTTTCGTGGACTTCTTGATATGAAACGATAGTGAGGATTTAAAACATTTTGTAATGACCCTTTCATATCGAGCCGAGAATTTTTGTACTGTAGATTTTCAATTTATCAGGTAACCCTGACTGAAATTTTGCTTGAAACGTGTGACAAGAGCGTGATATATAAAATACTTCCTGTAAGCTTGTGTTCCGTTCATTTTGCGTGATATGTGGTGAATGAAAGCTCATGATGTGAGCGCACCACTTCGAATAGTCGTTTGTCTTAAACGCCTTCAACATAAATTCTTCAGGTCCGAATATGTGAAGCTTAATTCATCGTTATTTTGCTTCAATCTGCTTACCTCGTAAGCTTTTTATGTTAAAACACTTACTCCGAACTGTCAATGTCTTTGAAACCTTTCGTGCATAACCCTCCAAACAAACATATATTCCGAATCGCCGTTTCGCTTACGTTTTCCGCGTAGTCTCCTCATGTTAAACACCAATTCCAAGCTGTCAGTTTGTTTGAAACTCCGTGACATAAGCCCCATCAAATAAACATGCATTACAGATTGTCATCTTGTCGATATTTCGTCTTCACTTAGAATATGAGTAATGACGCAGATCTGAGCTCATCTCCAGATGCTTCCTTTTCGTCTTGACCAGCACTTCCCTTATCTACCAGTCACAGAAACATATGCAGCGCTTGGCCTTATTAAAGCCAGCTGGGGAAGATCTTCACTTGTCGCTGCCATAGAGGTGTCCCTACAAGCCACTGATTAAACCATAGAAATGACAGATTGACTGGTCGGATATCTCCATTCCCTGGTCCACTGGCGGATGACGAGAGGGCAAAGAGCTAGTGACCAGGGAGAGATGTCATGTTGGAATGTTCGCAACGTGGGCAAGGCGTTGGATGTCAGCTAGCCATCATCTTCTCCTATCTGATTTTTCATCTATCTGCTCTTCTCAATGCGACACTTTGCTACAACACCAACGTAACAGCCTATAGAGGACATTAGATGAGGTGTACCGGCGCTGCCCAGGGGGGAATCACTCATGCTATATGGACATGCATTAATACTGCCCTTCTTATAGCAAAACGATTGCGACGAGACTGTCGAAGAAAATGGCCTCAAACCGCCAACCTGACAACTCTGGGTTGCAGCGTTAGACACTGCTTAACAGGATAATGGGCAAGTATGACTTGAGAGACAGTCCTTATTGTTGTTGTCGCCTTGGCGTGACTGCATACTCTCACTCCCTAGATTCAATGTACAAAAGGGTCTCTCTAAATCCCTTTGGGGTTCAAAGGGCCACTGCAGCCAACGATATGTCTCAGTGATCTTCACCCGCCATTTCAGGATGTCTTGCCATTTTTAAGCCCCTACCTTTAAGCCGTATACATTTCTAAACCGGATGCGGAAAAACAAATTCAGCTACATATTATTTTCGTATGTACGAGTATAAGACAAGAAGTCTAATGTACTGATATAAACCGGTTGTTTTTCGCTGTCTTTTTCTCCTAACCTTATCATCTTCTTATCTACTTTTCTTTCTTAACCCTTCTCTTTGCAATCGGGGTGCGGGGGATGGNGGGTGGAGGGAGGTGTATGCCATTGTCTGAGGTGCTCCTATTGTCTTCCTTACGATCTTGATTATTCTCGTTATGGTCGGGACAGAAGCAAAGACAGTTCCCTATTTGCTGTAGTATTTTCCCCTAGTTTTCAATCTCATTCTTCTAATACCAACCAGCTAAACAGGGCAGTCCAACGACTGGCCAAGATATTGCCCGCCATAAAATTACTTATGGACTATGGAATGCTCTATATTGTTCACTGTCATTAATTGTTTTGAAACAAGCACCCACATGGTGGCCTCACAAACTGACCAACAGGCAGAACTGGCTCGTCTTCTGAGAGGACTGGACATTAGACTAGTGGGCTAAAGTACCCTCTGCACTTTCACCGAAGCCTAAGACAATACAGCAGTCAGAAATTAGCTGGTCAAATAAAGATTTCATCCAAGGATGAAAAAAAGGGATGGTTCGACAGCAGTTTTCATTTATTTTAGATAAAATACTGGTTCAGGTTTACGTACATACGTGTAGTACCATCGGATTAAAATATGAAAGCATAATATCTGATTCTCTCTGTCACAGCACACATGCACGTGAGCTTTACGTATGCTGTAATTCAAGCATTTGTTCATGATCACTCAACTATTCCTTCACTCACTCTTACACGCGCACACTTACTGAGTTTCTGACTCATCGCTAACTGACTGACCGACCGACAGACCGACCAAACCATTCACTCGTGACCCCCCCCCCCCCNCCCCCCCCCTCACACACACACACATACACACACTAATGCACGCAAGCAGACGTGCAAACTCA
>JAWQUT010000070.1:625154-636459 GCA_033807755.1 Ellobium chinense
TTTTTTTTTGTAATCAGTTTCATAATGTACTGCCAACAGAGACCTTTTTCAAGTCCACAATTTGTGATGATGGGAGTCTTAGAGTTTTCAAAAGGACAAACAAAGAGAACCGAAACCGACCCAGCCATTGCATTGGCTCTAGCCAGCTGAAAGGGTAAAATATAAAAAAAAGCTGTTTTCAGGACGAGAGAGAAAAAGCAAGAATTTCAGACTTATTGTTCATTAAGTCTTTATAACAAAATCCCATGTCTCACAAAAACAGGTCCTCACCCTTTGGAAAGGGCACTCAACAAGACCTTTGTGATGTGGCTGGGTCTAGTTTCTAAGAAGAGATTAGCAACAGATTAGCAAATCTATTGACAGATGGTATCCAGTGATGTCATACTGAAAAGTGCACGGAAAGAGACAAATCAGAGAAAAGACATAAGAACAGGACAGACCAAAAGAGATCCACATCCCATGTGAATCAAAGCTTTCCCAGTATACTGAAAAATCTCAAGTAAAGTGAGCTATTTCATTTACCTGTTGATATTCTCTACCAGATCTAACTAGTGCCGTCTGTACTGCAACGGTTTATGACAATATGAGCTTCGTCATGGGAAACCATGATAATATGTAGGGCTTCACTCTTAAGAGAAAGGCGTTAACAGCGGCATCGATAAAGGAAATCGGGAGAGGGCCCAGTTCCCTTCATCCACGCCGCTGATAAAGTTGATACACTACATAGGTTGCCCCTGTTCTTGTAACCGCTAGCCCCCCACCCCACCCCTTCCATGTTACCTTTGCTACTGAGTATTCCTTTGCTACATCACCGGTTCTCTTGATGCAAATCGTGCTTGGAGAAGCCGAGAGAAATGGCGTCCCAAGAGAGGGACGGAAAAAAAAAGAAAGAAGACAAACGATATACTACATAACAAGTGCATAACTTTCGCCTCCAAAATTTTTAGCTAAATCACCTAAACACAGAAATCAGGAGACACACGTGCAGACTGACTAATAGACACAGTGAAAGCATGAACGAGGAATCAGCAAGACAGCATAAAAGACAGAAGACGGAATCAGAAAGACTGAAAGCAAGAGAAAGAGAGAGAGAGAGGGGGTGAGCGAGGGAAAGACCGAGAGAGGGGGGAATAACAGATCGAGAAAAAGAGTGAAAGAGAGAAGAAAAAACAGACACCAAGAGCCCGCAAGATTCCCCGGAACTGGGTAAAATGTCTTGTGACATTTCCCCCGAGCCAGTATGCTTGAGGGCGAATTCGCAAATCGATGGCCGCAGTAGCCATCTGCATATAAAGTCTAAGGCCAATCCTGTCTGCCTTGTGTCTTTACTCCCTATGGAAACAAAAGCACCAGCAAATCCAACTATACAACTGACGTCCTCTCACCCCCTCTTCTGCTTCGTGCAGGGCCGTAGCTATCACGTCGGTGGGTCCCCCAGCAAATTCAACCACACAACTAACGTCCTTTCACCCTCTCTGCCCCGTGCAGGGGCGTATCTACCACATTGGGGGTCCCCTAGCATATCCAAATATACAACCGACGTCCTCCAACCCTCTTCTTCTTCTGCTTCTTCTTCTTTGTTCTTCCTGCAATTAATTTTCAGGTCAGTTGGCCACAGGTCTCTGGTATGAGAGACATGATGCGGCCCAAATCCTCTGCTGACCCATAAAATTTCTGCTGTAGGCACAGCGGTGGGAACTGGCCAAATCCTACGTCTTCCGACAAAAGGGGCTTATGCTAGTTTTCTCACCACCAAAATTACTCTCTTTTTATGGGTACTTATGATCTGTATATAAATACTCATCTCCAAACAAACTATATTTGGCCAGTCTACAAATGCCCTTAGTATCGTATCAGAAATTGGAAAAGAATTTTGTTGAAACAAAGAGTGATATTCAAACACAACTACTGAAGTTTATACATATCCTTTCTTGGCAAATTAAATCCCTTTTGTCAGAAGTACGTGAGCTATGGTCTGCACATTACTGGCATGACTTGGGTATGTGTTCTGTATTTTGAGGGACAAGTTTGAGGGAGGCAGATGTCCATTGCTCATACCTTATTAGTCTTGTACATGTATGTTGTTTAAAAACACACTTCTGTTTACTATTGATTGACAGACTTCTGTGACCTTTTCAAAACATAGAATACAATAGCATCCCAAAAAAGAGTTATTAATGCTTTCCAACCACATTGTGGCTCAAATCTTTCACTCGTACATTCCCCTCCTCCCCCAGTATCCCTACTGAAAACTCCAGTACTCTTTTGAGTCAAGACTCCGAAGAGCCATAAGATTGGTGATAATTACTGGCGGACATCGTGTCGAAATTATTTCTTTCAATCAGAAGATCTAACATACATGTGTGTCCAAAGCCAATCATTGCCCTGCCTCCCTTCTCTGAAAGTTACATAAGTGACTTTTGGCGGTGTGCAAATATCATCTTCGCCGGCACACTTAAGACTTTAACATATTTTAGATACGTTTCAACTTTTGCCTTACGTTTCTTTGATGTAGGTACACTGACGACGAGCTGTCATGGGCATCATCTGGCCTTTATTTGTATTCCACAGTGATGCCCTCCTGAGATGGTGTCCAGCAGCTTTCAGAATGTTTCTCACGTCATACTAGTCACACTTTCATTGTACGTAATGCACATCCTCAACTCGAACACTGCAACCAGACGTCGTCTTTCAATATTTCATACTTGATATGGACCTACTCATGTACGTAATGGACACTGGATACGGAACCTCTTGATTTCCGGATAATCTCGAGATAATGTGCTTTGAAGTTGGATCCCACCAATGGACCATTACCTCATCACACCACACAGGAGACGGGGAGGGAAGGGGACGGGGATATTACTAACACCTACAGAAAAAAAAAATTGCTTTAAATGGATCATGGCTCATGTACAGAATATGCAGATAGGAAATGATCATCTTTTTCAGGAGCGTAAAATCTCGAGGTAATTCGTTGTGTGAAAAGAGAGTACTTTTCCGAAGTCCGTTACACAAGGTAACGTATGTTCTAAAGTGTTACTTTCTGGGAATACACTGAGAAGACCAGCGAGTCCTAGCCCTAATTCAAGTTTCTGACGGCAATGTCTAATCGCAACGACCACACGCACCAGTTACCCAGACACACTGTACTCCGAAAGAACTCTGCGATCTCACCAACTAGTAGGTTTCACCATCACATAAGTAAAGCTAAATCCGTACTGGACCATAATCACTGGGGACATAAGATCAAAACTGCTCATCTCATAATGAGGAAGCTACAAAAAAAAAAAAACCCCAGCGATTCTGGTACAAAGAGGCACAATATGTAGTAATAACAGAACTCACACAATGCTTCTATGTGATATCACACAACTGTCTTCTACACCCCTAGAAGAAATTATCACTATCCCCTGAGAGCAAAAGAAATCTGAATGTTCTAAGATAGCCATCACAGATTATTAGACTAAACTCAAGGGGCAGGAACAAACATCGCGCACTAAGAATCTACAACATTCGTATCAACCAGCACCAGACAGAAGACATAAATGAAAAGACGCCAACAAAGGCTTTACCAGTACATACAAGGCACTAACATCAACCACTACCCGTAAGATCTGCGCCATAATCCTTGCGTGTCGCCTGCCTATTAATTATCTTGGCCGTAGTATTGGAACGCCCATTGCCATTATTAAAGTCATACACATTTATTCAAGCCTCACCAGTAAGAAAGAAATATTGCATGAAACTATGTGGACACAGATGTTAAAAATCTATTCTGGAAGACTGTTCTCATCCTCTTTAGACTATATAAAATTAGAGGTTCAGAAATAAATGAAAAATTCATTTCATAAGACCAGACTGTGAGGAGTATATCAGATCCTTTCTTCACAGGCTCTTTGTAGTATGCATGTCCTGATTTCAATGTATACAATTAAGTATGTATCTATTATGTGTGCAAGCTGTATCTATGTTGATGATATACAGATAATATTGTATGAAAAATAAACAATGCATTACGTTGAGATTATTATGTAATTAGGATATTATCTTTTATTATTATTTTATTATTATTATTTTATGTATCATATTATGTAAAAGACATTTTTCTTGGAAGAAATAGGAATTCCCATTTTATCTCAATTCATCTTATTTATCTTATCTTATAATTAAATCGCGCTTATTACAAAGAACACAACTGGACCTCATGGACTCGAATGTGGGGTTTATGCAGCTCATCCCCATGGTCACGTGCCTAGGAAAAAACATTACAATAACTAATGCACCATTCTGCACTTTGGCGTACAACCTTCCATGTCAAATCCAAAGAGAGCTGCAGCAGAGTTGCACGTAAATGCAAACTGACCCAGAAACGTGATTTTCGATTGCTTTGAGCTGAAAATGCGGTACAGAATATTTTCTTCCAGTTTTATATATAAATTACTGAGGACAAAGGAATTAGTATTTTAGAAACAAAAAATTAGAAAGGTGACGGGGATTGCTCTGTAACGTATCTTTGCCACGGCATCAGTACCATACTGTCTATTTGTGATATGGACATATATTTTGGAGCAGTCCCCCCCCTGACCCCTCCCCTCCCCAAACCGACTGAAGATCACCACAGGATTGCAGTATGACTAACACCATGATTATGGAATACCTGTCGTATCATAATGCTAGTTATGGCATAATGATAGTATCAGAATGCCATTTATCATTATGAGCCGGCTATTCGCGCCACATCTGTCACATCCATCCCCTTGAACAGCTCTGATTTCCAGGATCTAAGTTCATTATTCAGTCAGACTGACTTGATCATAAGTTGCGTGACCAATTCACAGGGTGCGTTCGGCTACCCAGATTCTCTGCCCACGCCAACACCTGGATAAAGTTTCTCGCATTATGTGGAAGCTTTTTAACTAGTTTCATACTTAAGGAAACGGAAATGGCAAAGTCGCCATCAGCCAAACTACAACAACATCCAAAAAACGACAGATACATAACAAACTGACCAAGGGTTTATGTTGCGTGATTATATTTGTAAGGAAATTACGATGTTTTCGATGATCATTGTGGCTTCAGGGGTAAGCCACTATCAATTGATCGTTCCAGGAATATTTGTTGCCTGCTCTAAGCCCGCCACTTCCACAGCGTCATACCATTCATATTGTATGTAAGACCACTCCTTCCAGTGTCGTTGCCCGGGCAAGCTTAATAACATCCGTAATTCATATTTCTCTATGTCGTCTGCAAAGATATCGTATGTCTCCCACGCATTGAAAGGGAATTCTGATTTCCTTATATTATGTTTTTCCTTTTTTTCCTTAGACGCGCGTTGCTTTTTTATGTCGGTTATGCGACTACAGCAATAAAGCATACTGGATACGAGTTTCATTAACTATGGCAATCCTGTTTCGAATGTTCTCTTTGTGCAAATGTGTAATGGGGTATTCCACATGAATGAAACTCGGAGAAAAAAAAATGAGATCATATTATGAAATCTTTTCATTGGTTTCAAAATAATAGATACCCCCAGACTGTGTAACTTCGCAAAAAAATTAATACAGAGTTCGGATAAGTTTCCTTTCTCAGGTAACAATTAAGAATTAATGAACACAGAATGATCGGATGAAACCCTTTTATTGGCGAGAAGAGACCTACAAACTCTTAAAATACGGTAGTTACTGATCTCGAATATTAATTGAGATACATACACGGTCATTAAGAAAACAAAAACAAAAACAAATTAACATACTGGACAGAATGATACCAACATTTGCATTTGACCTAATGTGTGGAATGCCACATTTATGATTCAACACAAAGATTTTGCAGACGCGATAATCCCGCCATGTTTAAGGTCAGAGGACCTGTTGTATCTTGTTTTTCGTAATCGATTAACGAGATTTCGGAATCGCATAGGCTGGCCGTTTCCCAAATAAAACAAAAACAAAGTAAGTCTGACTTTCCAAAGGACAAAAAAAATAAACTAGCTTTTGACCGTGTGTATGAATTTTTTAAAAAATGAGTTGGGAGAGGCCCATATAGCTGCCATCTACTGACTATAACTTATAGCGCTTAATTATGTGCAATTTTGTCTTAAAACGGCAGATAGGATGTCCATTGAACTAATAATAATTGGGGCATGAGGCTAGAAATTCAATTACAGCTCAACTGGAAATAATGTACCATCTTCCAACTCTGACTTCTCTGAAAAAAGCTCCTTTCTCAAACTTTACGTATTATAGTATGGAACTTTAACCCTTTCGCTACGCATGACGTACATAAGGCTTAATCCTTAAGTCAAATGACAAATGACAAATGACAAAAAGATTTAATGCAGACTTTAAAAGTATATGCATCACAAACATTGAAAATTATAACATGGTGGAGCATTAAACGTTCGAAGAATATAATAAATACAATACAGTAATAATTGTAGTTGGAGCTCTGCTCTTATTTGAAATGACAGATAATTGTTTTGCAGAACTTTGCTAAATTTGTAGTGATTTTATCGTTTGAGTTGTTGAAAAGTTCGTACATTTTCATCATATTTGGCCTTTTGAAGTAGTATGGTTCAATGTATTTTTTCCTTTCATTTGCACAGCACTTAGACGTATACATAAGTTCCGGAAGTATCATGCTTGTGTCGTAAATGACGTACCCTTACGTTTTATTTCCCATGTAATGAACTATGCCTATTTACAGGATCACAGTATAGCCGTAATCGTATTGAACTTGAAACCCATGATGTAGCCAAGTGGTTAATTTCGAAGAGCAGAGGCACAGCCGTGCATTTCTGTTGCAGGGGGAGAGTGAGGTACTTTAAACCATAACAATAAGCAATGTGAACAAAAGATGTCTTCATTTTGCTCAAGACGAAATTACACATGGCTGGTGTCGGATTGTGAACCTGAAGATTGGACACAAGCAAGTCTCATGGAGCTACAGGGACAACTAGTAAAACGCATTGGGCTTAAGTTAAGGCCCTCCTCCATTTTCGCCTCGGCAAGGAATTTCCAGAAAATGACAAGAAATTACTGGCAAAGGCATCTTCCATGTTGATATATAACATGAGAGTGTATTTACCCTGTTTACTATCAGGCTTTTTCTGGAAAAAAAACAACAAAACAACGATTCTAAAATCTACATATTATTATGATCTTATTTGTAAATACGACTTTAGATGCCAGTAATATGAAGGGTAATTATGGACATTGTTTTGTCGACAAACTAAACAAATATAGAGCAAATATTAATAATCCCTTTTCTTCCCACCCTAAACAATACGTACACCAGCAAATTCATTACTAACTAATAAGGTCCAGACTGACAATAAAGACTGCTTCTCTTTATCTTACGACGCGTCAACAACTTTCAAAGGAATCACTGCCATAAACTCTGATGCGTGTTAAGGCGATTTAGATTCTTTCAGCAGAATAAACACCACCAAGTACGGATCATTAGAACAATCCTTATCAGGAATGTGGGAAATTTTCTTCCCTGTAAGCCATGCTTTCATCTGCAAAAGAAGAAATAAACACGAAGCCTTAGTTCACTTTCCCTGCGCTCTTTTCCTGTCACACTGCAGAGCCTGGAGAAGACATTTAAGCACCATAACAATCCAGGCTGATTAGCTCAAACCCTCTTAAACAAGCCGGAATTGAAAATCACTCATTCATTGGCCTACATGTGTCACCAGAAAATGACAAAGTGAAGTCTCTTCTGAAGATATGAAAAACAAAATATTATTCCATGATGTGGTGAAACAGATTTCCTCTTAAAGGTAACACAAACTGACAACCTGAAAATATGATTGCTTGTTACTTTCAGTATCAAATAAAAATATGAAAGCAATGGCCTACAAAGAGCATATCGGCAGTGTTAAGGTCTAACGCAGTATTCCACAAAAATGAGGTTTGGAGAGAAACGGGGTCGAAGTCAGTCTTGTTTATTAATATGAAGAGACTAGAATTTCTCGTAAAATTGTTCCGTCCACAAATATATTGAGCCATTAAATAAATACCAAAACTTGCTTATGACCTATTTTGCGGAAAACAAATTTAGACGTCAATGGAAATGACGTGCTAAACATTCTCTACTAGAAAAGTAGAACAAATTCCAGTTCTCTGATCAGTGAAACGCCTTGCCATCCACTGAATAACTTTTTCGCACTAAGCATAACGCTTTCTTGTGAGAAACAACAACAGCAAAATAGGAACGACAAGAAAGACACTTGTGTTCACCTGAAAATGTCAAGACCACAGAACTCATGGCGTAAACAGTACGTATCAGAAACTAGTCTAGTTACAACTAAAAATCAATAATATCTTCGCTATCAAGTGGACATGGCTTCCTCTGCCAGGAAATGAAACAAAAATACGCCATTAAATTTAGTCAGTGAATCCATGTTTGCTGCTAGAATAATTCGTTGAATGTAATGGGACACGTGTATTACGACAGTACTGACCGTTGTAGCGAGATCATAAAGAATCAAAATACAAACTGCCAGTCAAACCCAATAATAATACAGCCTATCTGTTGTAGGAATATAGCGTTATTATTTTTTTATTTTTTTTTTTAAAGTATCACTCTACTTCTTGAAACAGTCACAAGCAGTTGGTATCTGAACATTTTACACTGAATCAATAACTGCAGCTTTATTGGTTACCTTTCTAGTTAAGAATAGATCTACACACACAAGCCAAGAATACACTAAGGCCCTTGTGATGTTTCCAGTAATAACGACACGTTAGAACTAGTGTTTGTACAAGCTATCACTAAAGACTTCTTGGAGCTGTCACAGATTTATGTAACAGCATGACCACTTTAACATGGAATCAACAACTGTACATTAATTTTATTGCTTCAAAACTGTCCTGTCGAATGTATACACAGATCACTAAGGAAGGTAAAAAGACACTTGTCTACTACGACGCTGTCTAGGCTGACGACACGCCACATATTGTCTATGCAAGCAATCAACTTAACAACTAAGGCCTCTTAAAACTCCCACAGGCTTAGTAGAATATGATCGCTTTTATATAGAATCAACTGCTGCTTCTTGTAACCCTTCTCGTGAATGGAAAAACATAAGAGCCAGACACATAAAAAGACATCTCTTGTTCACATTGACGCTGTGTGTGCTGACGACACGCTTGCAGTAACATAAAGCAGTCATCACTGAAGGCCTCTTGACACTATCACAAGCTTAGAGAACAGTTTTTAATCCCTTTTACATGGGATCAACAGCTGCAAATTTACTGCATAGTAACCCTTCTCTAGAATGGATATGCACACAAGCGAGAGACACACAAAGACCTCTATGACGTTATCTACACTGATGACACACTACCAGTGTCCAACCAAACCATCGGTGAAGGCCTCTTGAGACTGCCAGATCACTTTTGCATACTATCAACTGTTGCAAAATATTTCTGCACAATGACCCTTTTCTAGAAGGAATGTGCACACAAGTGAGAGACACATAACGGCCTCATGTTCATTATGACGACATCTGTGCTGACGATACGCTACCGATGTCATTCCAAGTCATCATTAAAGGCCTCTTGAAACTGTCAGATCACTTTTACATACTGCTGCAAATCTCAACTGCACAACAACCCTTCTTATGAATAAAAACGCACACGAACAAGAAACACAAAAAGGCCTCTTGTTCAGTATGACGATATCAGTGCTGACGACACACGATCAGTATCAATCCAGGTCATCATTAAAGGCCTCTTGAGAGTGTCAAACCACTTTTACATATTATCAACTGCTGGAAATTTTATTGCATAGTAACCCTTCTCATGAATGGATACACAGAAACGCGAGAGACACAAAAAAAAGACACCTCTTGTTCACTTTGACGCTGTGAGTGCTGACGACACGCTACCAGTGTCCGTACAAGCCGCCACTAAAAGCCTGACACAAGCGAAACATCTTGGAGGAGGCCTGAGGAGTGGTGAAACCAAGGAAGAAGAGGTAACACTCCCATCGATCGACCAGCCAGTCACGTGGTCGGCCTCCAGCCGTGTCTCTGGTTTACCGCAAAAAAGAGATGTGGACAAGTTTACGAGAGATAACTTTGGTAACGGCACTTACAAGGGTCTTTAAGCAAAGAGTTGTTGTGGCGTCAAAGTATCGTATCTTCCTCAAGTGTGGTGGAGGGTGATGAGATGGTTGTGCTTGAGGCAGTGGTATTAGGCGCATGTGCCCCAGTTTATTTCTATGAATGATTTTGTTTACTTTAAGTTTCCTCCCTTCACCTCTCCCTTCTCCCCCCGCCACGCCCCCCTCCCGGAAAAAAACAACCCAAAAAACTTCAGAAAACAAAAAGATGTAGCGCCAAAGAATCTTATCTCCTCAAGAGTGTCAAAGGGAAATGAGCGCTGTAGCCAGTAGCATAAACTATATAGGCGCTTGTGCCCAATCTCCATCAACAACAACAACAACAACAACAACAACATCAACAAAAACAACAACAACAACAACAACAACGACAACAACAACAATAACAACAACAACAACAACAACAACAACAACAATAACAACAACAAAATTCCCTTCCCCTATCCCTTCTCCGCGGGTGCTTTTTCATTCATCCCCATCCGGTTCCCAAGACTAAACGATCATGTATTGTTGACTCGCCCCTGTCATCATCTATTAGACTCATCCCGAGTAGCCCTTAGACACGCCGATGAAACTAACATAATCGCCAGAGATGCTCACATAAGATACCAATGAAAGGAGTTAGTAGTAATCAAGTCCGTGTATTCATGTACTGGCCGCAGGGTTTCAGGTTTTGTTTCTTACATAGTAGTCTAGTTACAAAGGGAGAGATACAGAGAGAGAGAGAGAGAGAGAGAGAGAGAGAGACAGAGAGAGACAGAGAGAGAGAGAGACAGAGAGAGACAGAGAGAGAGAACGGAGAAAAGAAAGACCGGGAGAGATATGGAGAGAGCCACAGAGTTTGAGTGAAATGTGGATGGATCTTGAGGGGATGAAATACTGATCAAAAGTTNCTTGTCAAACTTTTTTTAAGTAGTACAACTTTCACTCCTGTGTCCATAGCTTTGTCTGAAGCCGGAGAAACGTACGGTCCTGAAGTCATATTAGATTACAAGATTATCATCAAGCTCCGCCCCTGGGAGGAATTACTATAACATAACATCATAATCTGACACAACCTGCTGGGTTTCACTTTTGTAACTCTGTGTGTGTGTGTGTGTGTGTGTGTGTGTGTGTGTGTGTGTGTGTGTGTGTGTGTGTGTGTGTGTGTGTGTGTGTGTGTGTGTGTGTG
>JAWQUT010000070.1:642119-654279 GCA_033807755.1 Ellobium chinense
GAGGAGGAGAAACTTTGTGCACTCAGTTTCCATGACCTGTCCACCCCCACTCCCCGCCCCCTTCTCCCTCAATTAACTTCCCAGTCCGGGTTAGCCACACTCAATCCCATGATTTTCCTTATCTCCTTTCCAGCACTGTGCCTTCTCATGCCCCTTCTCTCAAAAAACCCTTTTGCTCCGCCCCTGGCTAGATCCAATCATTAGCACAGATAAGTCAGCAGGACTATCTGATTTGATGTAGATTTGCGTCATTGGCCCAGAGACTTGAATCTTGAACCTTGAATCCTTGAATCTATCACCAGTGTCATTTACCCCTCTCCTTTTCCCATCCCCCTCCCTCCGGGGACGAAAGAGAAAAAGAGACAGACAGACGGAGAGAGAGAGAGAGAGAGAGAGGGGATAGCGAACTTGGACACAACTTTAAGACTGGGCCGAACAATCAACATTCTTCAATACACACAAGTAACGGAAACTACGCCGACCCAAGTGCCGGGTTCCATGACCTCTTCCCAATAATTAATGGATTGACCAATCAAGGAAGCTGAGAGCATTCCGTCTGGAGCAGTATTTCTTCTCCAGTGAGTTGGGGCTACACTCCAAATGGGCTCCTTGATGAAGGTGTTGAATGAGAGTTGAACGGATTTTGTGCCGGGTGGGGCAGTGAACTAGGGTCGCAATAAAATTTAAAAAAAAACAATCTCGAATGAACAGTCAACAAAATCTAAAAAAAGAAATAAACTCTCTCAAGTCAGAAAAGTAGCAATGTGCAGGAGGGATTGGAGTTGGATTTGAATTTCAAAGACTTAAATAGATGCAAATACTTTTGTATACTCAAAGTGCGTGTGGTTTTGCCATTCAAGTATAAACTGTGTGGTTGTTGCTAGGTGGGTAAGGTTATCCTGATGACTGTGTCACACGGCCTAAAGTATTAGGCAACCTAATTCGCGGCCAAACTTCTCAAAGTCTACTTGGTCTGTGTGGCGAATTTGGAGGAAGAGTGAAATAATATGTACGAAACATATTTTGACATAAGGCCCACTGATAGGTGAATGAGAGTTGTTAAAGTGTGTATAGCCAATAGTGTACTTTTTACGTGTCATACAATTTCTGTAGAATGTCTTAATTTTGCCACATTTTATGGCGTTCTGAATTCCAATCAGCAAAGTGTCCAAAAATTATGAATAAACGTTACTTGACAGTCCTATAGTATTCGTTACTGTGCACGTCTCTACCAAACCCGAAGAGCTGCTGTGTTTCCTATGATGGAACCTTCACAATTCTAAATCGACATATTCAGACGAGTTTACGCGCTGTCGTCGGCGAGAAACTGAAATAATCGTAAAACTTGATTACCCTCATTTTGGCCATTTGCTGTCACGATAGATGTTTTCACATGATATATAAAAAAAGATACGAGAGATGTTTATGGCTTCCCGTGGAGCTGTGTAAATATCACCGGCCAAGTCATCATATTCGCACTTCAGTAGCCTCATCCATCCTGGCAAAGCCGTGACTATCACGTCGAAGGCCGGCCAATGGCTATGTCTGAGGATTACAGCTCTCCTCTCTTCGCCATCCCAATCCGTTATTACCATAGTATCTATACACTGCAGATACTGTTTCTTATGTATTAGTTCCTGGTAAGAGTTAGCGGGTCACGTCGTTTCTAAACTTTTCGACACAGTAAGAAAATAAAAGTAGGACGATAAGGAAATAGGTCCCAGTAGGGAAATTAGCTTATACTGCCATACAGTGGTATAAACACACAGAACAATATATCATGCATATAAATACTTGATATTACAAATGAAACACATAAACTAGACGTAGGGTGAAAATGTGTTATTGCCAGCTGAAACATTTAAGATGCTGTGGTCAAGCGCCCATGCCAAAACTAACCCCATACTCCCACATTCCACCTACAGGCAGATCAAGTTTCTCCCTCTTTGCTACCCAAACCTATCACGCCTCTGACTAAGATACACACACACTCATGAAACATTATGCTCATTTGTCTGCCTCTTCCACGACCTTCCCGCCTCAGTATCCATACCCTCGTTCAAATAATTATTGACACTCGAGCTTGCATGACTACCGCAACAAGAGCCAAACCAAGGCATTTCACAGCAATAACATCCCATCTTGCCGGTCAAGGGTCTAGCAAAGACACGCAGTTACTAAAGATGTTAGTATTGTCAGTACCAATGGGTATGATCACTGACGGACTTCTGACGCTAAAATTTATGACTGCTCACCATTTACTATCAGTGATCAATAAACCCTGAAATTTCATAACATTTGATATAAAAAATGCACTGATTGGAGTACTAATGTGGTCAATTTCGATGTGTGCCATGAAATGTATGATGATGACAGGTGCATTGATCAAGGATCATAACTTGATGCACTTTTAGAAATATGACTGATATATCTGACCTTCAAGACGCAACTGACATGTTCACAAAACATTACCGACTATGAAGAAGAGAAAGCACGACAGTCCATGATGAAAAAGAGAAAAAAATTCCGGGATTTGTGACATTGAGAACACGGCAAAGAAACCACAGAAAGCTGTTAAAAATTCCTGAAAGACAAGTCGCTCTTTGTAGCTGTGTCCTCTGGGTGACTGGTGAGTGACTGAATACACGGTTTGGCGCAAAACGTCGAAGAAAACTTACTAATCCTCCCCCCCCCCCCCCCCCNCCCGACCTCAATTATGGTGGCATATGTATGCCCATCAACATGGTGGTACTTTTGAAAAAAAAATCTGAAGACGCAGGAACAGAGCAAACCTGAGCCCAAGGGAAAAGAGGTTACACATGAGGTAAGTAACGCAGAGCCTGAAGGAAAAGAAGCTGCCACTGAGGTAAGTAACGCAGAGCCTAAGAGACAAGAAGTTGCACATGAAGTAAGTAACGCGGAGCCTAAGGGAAAAGACGTTACACATGAGGTAAGTAACGCACATGATTCCTTTTGAAAGTGCAAGCCTTCCCGAATATTCATGAATGATCAATTTTGGCTATCTAGTAATCTGTATAGGTTTCGAGACAGCCACCACATGCGCCGTTGATTAATCTATAAAAAGAGGCCCAACGTGAACATTTCTCCAGTTTTCCTANCCCATAAAGTGGCAGATCTGTCCCACTACAGTAAAAAGTAAAACATCTAGCAAATGATCATAACGATATCGGCGACGCAGACTAGCTATACAAGTGGTTCAAATATCAGGAAATTCAAAGAAACAGCTGAAGGCAACATATACTCATAACTTTGCCTACCTTACTTGGTATAATGCACTGAATTCCAAGACAGGCAACCAAGAAGACATACTGCTCTAGGTCACTTACCCTACCACAATGATCTGCAACTTGCTAAAACTATTAAATTCGCTATTGAGATAATGAATCTTACGACATTTTGTCTTAATACATCATCACCATAAAATGATTTTGGCAATATGGGGAGTAGATAGCCTGCTATACTTTAATAAATTGCGAAAGATTCTAGCAAAATGCCAAACAGCTAGTGGACAGAAACCATGAACGACGCACTGCTTGGCTCATAAACAGTCCAGAAATTAAAGCGGTAAATCACACGGCCGGACGTGCACTGCCTGAATCTTGGAAAAAGATTACATTCCAACAATTTTGAGACCCAGCTTGGCAACAGAAGCTTGTTCCCGCACACAAAAAGAGGAAGAAAATGTCCGTAGCCCAGACACACAAACAACTATTAACGTTACGGGGCCGTAAATCTGACGTCATGGGGTCATAAATCTGACGTCACAGTTTGCTCAGCATAGCTCATGTCAGGTTTGCAACGCCGTGAGTGGCTGTAAATGTAATGCAATCGTCGCCGAAAGTAGCCCCATATCGTCTAAATGCAGATTGCAGACTCACATTAAAGTTTAGGTAGCTAGAAAGGCAGAGAGGAGACAGGATCACGGAGGTGGTATGTGGCGCGTTCCTTGACCCTCAAAAGCAAAGATAAAGCAGGTCCATCCAATCGACCTGCATGAGACTTAAATTAGCAGAGCCAACACCGGAAACCACATTGGGCCTATCTTAGTTGGGAAACCGCGGCACTAATCTCACTTACGTCCTTCTTTATTGGCTAATAGTCAGGGGTGCCCAAACACTTGTTCCCGGGCTAAAATATGGCCACAAAAACATGGGTCCCGACATAGAGTTTGATTACACAATGCCATATATGTAGGTGTTATATTCAGCACTACATGAAGACCTATGCGAATGATGAAAAATGCACCCATGTTTAACATGGACCTCACAAGTTGAATAAATCGAGGATTGCGTTGTTGCACACCCATTGATTTCACTTCTGTTTAAATTTGGAACTCCGGTAAATTTCGTAGCCCATGACATTCCCATCTACGGCTTGGTTTAGGGCTAAGGGAAGTATCAGGAGTAGGGTCTAGGAAGAAAAAAACCCCGAATTAAGACACGCTGATGGCAGAAGGGATAGCGTGCCGTATGCATATTGCAATCTACCTCCTCTCTGAGAAAGGTGGTCATGTTTGGATTATACTGTATATGAGCTAACTTATATGAGTGAAACGTAAAGACCACGACGTAGAAAAAAACGACGGTTTTATGAATAAATGTTTTTGGTTAGTCAATTCAAATTTGAAAACAAAAAGTAGGAACACTGAAGAAACGAACAAGCCTGTGTGAGTGAAAACGGAAAGACTATGTTGAAAGAAAAAACACAAATGGATCTGGATATTGGCTGCCTTGGAAACTGCCCAATGCATCAAACATTGTGGTAGATTTATACAAGTCTTGTCTTTTCCCATTTCTTTCAGGGACTGAGTGACGAATCAATTAAGGGATGTAAAAATTTCAATCGTCCATGTAGATCAATCCTGCTTAAAATGAGAAATCTCTTAAAAATAACATAGGTGAGCAATTGAAAACAATTAGCCCGTGAGATTTAAAGGACTATATGTCCAGGATAATGCTCTTGCATTCACAAATCACTGCCCTTGCAGATCAGACTACTAGAGGACTTCCTCAATTCTTCGGAGAACGCGAAATGTCGCTGCTATTAAAAAGTCCAGGCTGATGATCAGCATGCTCACATTATATATCACTGCTGATAGCCAGGTACCCATTTTATTGAGCGTGAACTGAGGAAGTGGTGAGTGAAATGCTCTGTTAAGGCATCTGTATCATGTTGTAAATCGAACCTACGACTTACAGAACATGAGTCCAAGAACATCGATCATAGTCATCCAGTCAGGCTGCTTCGTACTGAAACAGATGTCCACAGAATGATAAATGACTTGGAGCATGAGGGTGCTCCACACTCCACACTACACACACACTAGCAAGCAATCGCTTTAAACATGAGCAGTCAACAAGTAGGCAGAATACACAGAGGAAAAAAAACGCCAAAATTATTTGGTTTAGAAAAAGTGCCCACAGATAAATGGTCTTTCCTCTTTGTCACCTTTGGCACCGCTCACTCTCTCCTCTCTTCGAACCTGCCCTCTTCGCTCTCCCTCCAATCTGTTCTTCCCCATTTTGCTATTTCGCTGTCCAAGGTGCATCAATAATGATATTATTCCATTACGTTCTAATGTTCTTCTTCATGCTTGGTTTATTAAACGTTTTCCTTCCTTTTCGTGTATTTTCTTTCCTTTTTCTTTACTTTTTGTCGTTACTTAAAGAGGCATATCTGCCCAAACGTTGAACGCTTTGGGTCACTCTGAAAAGCGCGGGACTTGTTTGTCTTAATCCACCAATCAACTGTCAGGTCTTCGTGTACAATTCTCACAAAATACGCTCCAGGGAGTTGAGCAAGTTACTAAGTGGACCCGGCCAGTTGGGAGAGATGATGTAAAAATCGATGACAGCGTTCAGGGGCTCTATACGAAACAAGCCAGGCCATCAGCTAGAGAAATTAATGGCAGAGTTATCCTGCCTGTCTTGTGTTAGCTTTTAACCTTTTCGGGATTGCGGACGTCAGGAGGCACAGCCAGTCCTGAAACAATATTGGCGTTGTTTGTAGTGCTGGGCGATGCCTCGATTTCTTGTTTTTGTTAAACCAATTCCGAGTACTGATTATTTCATCCACACGAGATCGAGTAAGAAACCATTATCAGTAACGATTACTTGACAGGCTTCTCCACCCGTTCATGTCATTGTGATTTTTTTCCATTTTCTTGGAAAGTTTTTTTTTCCGGGGGAGGGGGGGGGGAGGAAAGGATNTAGGAGAGGGAAGTGGAAGGAAACGGGATCAGTGCTAGGGTAAAGGGTAAAAAATAGGCCTGGCCCTTACTTATCTTAATACTTACAATTTAATGTTGCTTGCCAAGTTCGAGTGAATATAGAGACGTTCGAGTGGGAAGGGAGGAAAGGAAATGTTTAATTTCATTTTAAAAACGAGTAATAAAACTTTTTTTTTATCTTCAGCATTGATTCAACTACTCATCCATGAGGGGTAATCGGGTTAGTAACCAGGTACAGTGACAGTAACCGATTACTATAAAGTAAAGAACAATAATAATCGATTATCACTACACGATTACGCCCAGCACTGATTGTATGTTTTTTCTTTCTTTCTTTCTTTCTTTTTTTTCTTTCTCTCTGTGTTCACTCTACGTGTCCGTGCGGTCCCATTTACTAAGGATTGCCCCAAACTACAAAAATGTTGCGGGGTGATTTGGAAGCTCGAATCACTCAAGCATTAAGAAAGCAAATATGCAATTTGTAGGGCTAATGCCATGACCATTGCTAGTGTAGGCGTCTTATCAGGGGCTATGGGGGCAGCAGGACAGAATAAGGCGTGCAAAAAGGAGAAAACAAGGAGGAGAAAGAAGAGAACGTAGAAAGGAAGTAAGAAAAAAGAGAGAGATAGAATAAAAGAAAGGATACAAATGAGAGAAAAAAGAAAGACAGAATTTTAAAAAAGAAAGAAAGAGAGAGAGAAAGAAAGAAAAAAAAAGAAACAAAGAAAACAGGAAGAAAGAAAGAAAAAAACATGAAAGAAAGAACGAAAGACAGAAAGCAAGAACGAGAGAAGACAGAAAGAAAGAAAGAAAGAAAGAAAGAAAGAAAGAAAGAAAGAAAGAAAGAAAGGAAAAAAACAGACAGATGGTGTGACATGCAGATAATATGAAGACAATGAAGGCAAAATGGCTCGATACTGATGCAATGACAGAGAAACAGACATAATATGAAATACTGGTATTATACATATACTTGACAGGATCTCCTTCCTCTCTCTCTGTCTCTCTCTCTTTCTCTCTCTCTCTCTTTCTCTCTCTCTCTCACACACACACACACACACAGACACACACACAAACACACACACAGACACACATACACGCGCACACACACCCACACACACACACACACACATGCACGCCCACACACATATACATTTATGTCAGGAAGAAACGGACCAAATAATAACTGGACATGACGGTGAAGTTAACTTAGTAAATGATGAATCAAGATAATGACGTTTTGATGACAGACAAATTTATAAACACACAGGCAGGCGGGCTAACAGGCAAAAAGACAGGCAAAAATGCAGACAGACAGACAAACAAGCCAACACCAAGAAAGCCACACACAAATCAAACAGACGACAACTAGAGAGGCGGTGGTCGCACCAGACCGATGGGGCAACACACACTTAAAGAAAGAGACAGATTTGAAATTGGAAGGTCCAGACAAAAATATCTCATTTCAACTTTTCTACACGCAACCCATTTCATTCCATCAAGATAGCCGGCGATCTTTCACTGCCAACCCAATCGACAATCCAAGTAAACCAGGCAGCCAACCAGCCAGCCAGCCAGCCAGTCAGGCAGGCAACAAGCCACTCAGTATGCATGCAGTTGTTTTCGCAATTGCATCAGTTGGGGGCTACAAGGGGCGACAACCGCCGGTGATCAACAGTCAAAGGAAAGTATGTGCCATTATGCCATCTTGTGAGTCAAAAGTTAAAAAAACTTTAAAGACCCGCCCAAGTTTTACAGGAGAAGAGAAAAAAGATAGGATACTCTACTCATTTTAATTCAGTCGCACACTGTCTTCATACCAGAGAGCTATTTTTCTGAATTCCACGAGTAAAGCATTTCATACTATATAAAAACTATGTAGATCGCCAGTTCACGGTTCCACCGAATATTATGGTAAAACAATTTGATTTAGAAACCTTTAGTATTTGAAATATGAAAACAAACCCTTGTGAGTCAAGACAATGTCCAGAGCAATTTGATGGCCGGGTTTGCCTTTCAACGAAAATGATCGGATAGCACAGCTTAAACACAGTAATGTCAGCGCCATAACGTGTGGTTATAGTGATAAAGACCTAGAATGCTCATTTTCATTCCATTAAAAAAAAAAAAAATTCTTTGTCATTTATAAAGATCATATCTTCAGAAGTGCGTTTTTCGCTCCAAATAATACTGAATAATACTGCGCAGTAATGAACACACATCAGCTTACAGCGAATTCGCGGGCCGTGTTTTCCATTTCCATCCTTGGTGGGTCATAGTTTGTTCTGCGGGTTAGCGACTGGGCACGCCTCAAATGAATCACTGTCTTAGTTACTGTCATCAGAATATATATCAATTTTTCCTCTTTTTTCTTTTTCGCAACAGATCATGTGAGTGTATTTCTCCACCAGCTGCACTCAAATTTTCTATGTGAGTAACAAATTCATTGTACATGTCTTTTTTAAAATTTTATTTTTTTTGGTCAACAGCAGTATATCTCCTGTCTCGGAATTAATAAAAATGGATTCTCGCACATCCGAGTTACCTGTTTCGTCTTTTTTTTAAAATTGGCGTTCAAAGGTATGACGTGACTACCTGTTCTGCGAACTGCTGGCTTTTGAGGCAACTTTCATCAAATTTGGCGCTTTCATTTTAAGAGGAATGCTGGCGTTAAGCCAAATCGGTGGGCAATTTGGCTATTTCTCAGCTTTACTGCCATATTAACTTACAATGATGCTTTGCGACCTAATCATGACTGAAAGTCTGCATGTGGTTTGGTCGTTATTTCAGAGAAAGCAAGGAAATGAAACCTTTGGCAATATGACGGAAGAAAAAAATAAACACAGGGTTTTGTTCAAGGGCACATAAAAGAATAGATCAGTTATTGTAGTCACATCTACAAGAAAAACAATATCTAGAAATCAGATATTACACAGTCGGACTATATAATAGTCATAAAAATCATAATGTACCCGCTTTGACGATAAATATTATGTGCTGATTGACAGAAGTGTTTGATTACAATTTTATATCGACGATAACACTATCCCCTTATTCTGTACTGCCATCATCTCCAACATGGTGTTTCCATGGAATAAGCATTGTATAAACTAGTTCACCTTAGACTGCAGTTTATGTCTGCCAAACGAGCTGACAAAGTTGATTACTCGGTTGTGTTGTTCTGATAATCGTTAGCCAAATTTAGCGTGAGCAATAACACAAACTAGAGTCATAATTTGCTCACGTCATTATACACATGAAGCAGAAATGGCCTGCCAATCTTTCCACAAAGTGGGCCAATATTGTGGTTTTTTTTGGGTCATTTTGTGTGGGCCATGTCTAGCATGTAAGCCTACGTAACACCTGACATTGAACAACACATAATACTCCATAGCCATGAACGAGCCTATGCAGGCGAATTTTTTTTCCAGTCTTGGCTGTCCATACTTTGGCCCGTGGACCGGCGGCTGGGCACCCTTCAAGTATGCATTGATTAAAAATTAGTGCCAACTTTCCCGGGATCTTCACTGACTGGATGCGTATACGGCCGTACACTCGCTGTGCACTCTTCGCACTTTGCATTATTATTTTATTGGTAGTGCAGACTTGTCTGAGGCGACCGACAGGATAGGGTCAGTATCCGCGTATAAGGTCGTAACCATATAAATGAAGTTTCAGAAAAAAAAATGTGACTGGGTAACAAAGATTTTAGTAGCAAAAAGAGCACGTTCTGTTGCTTTTGAGATATTATATAAATCTTGGTACCGTCATCAGAACGGCGTAAAATTATGGAAGAAAATGATACCAAAATTTAAAAGCCCTAATTTTGGAATACAACTTTATATGTCAAGCTGGAGTTAAGAGTATCAAACCGAGGAATCTCTTCGGCAAATCTCCAGAGGGCCAGTGAGGGCACAGTGGTGCTGTTTACTGACAGAGTAGCCAGCCAATAAATACCCAGACATAAAACTGAAGAAAACACCAAACACACGCCAGAAAAGCCAAACCACTTTTCACAGAACATTAATTCTTGTCAGGAGACGAGGTTGGACATATCGAATTACAGAGACAGCTGCAGATCATCGCGGTTGCACTAGAAGTTGCAGCGTACACTTCGTAATATTTGGAATCGTGAAACATGTAAGCAGATGGTGATCAAACCCAGGCGATCATTTTCATAACATTACATTTTTTTTTATTTATTGTACTCGGGCGCTTAAATTGTAAGTCAAACAAAAAAACACCGCAGACTACAGAACGCCAAGAAAAAGCTTTTGTCGTGACGTCAGTCCTCTTGGGAAAAAGTCCAATTTGAAGAAAAAAAAACGACAACAACATAGCGTACAAGAAGCAAAGTTGGCAACTTGTAGAAAGCGAAGGACCAGAGTTCCCGTGCCACACGCTACCAAAGAAATGTGCAGTTCTAACTGAAAAGTAAGAAAGAACAACTGAAATCTGAAATCAGTGTGTTGGAAGTACCCTACATGAGAAGTCCAGTGTATGGTGGTTAGACTGACACCAGACCTCATCTTGAACAGCATCAGGCCTATCTATTTTGAGCAATATGTGTTGATATAGGTGTAAGGTATGATCTTAGATCTTCGAGTTTTCAGGGACCAGCAGATTAATAAATACACTGTACTATCATTACTAGAGCTATAAATATTTACAGTCAGTGTCTGGGCTCACTTAACACATCAACGCAACTGGATTCTGACAATGAATGGAGTTGCGCTGTTTTATGCGAGTCTGGCGGGGGTGAGGCAATAATTCCGTTATGGGTAATCGATGGTCCGATGAGCAGTGATGAGGATCCTGGGAGCGGAGAACAAATAGTAATTGCAGGAGGTGTTGGCCAGTGCTGGATCGATCCCTGAATTTTTAGGTATTCTGATTCTAACTCCATTGAAACACTTAGGGCAAGGTAAGCTTTTCGATCCTCTTAGATACCCTTCGATACTTTCATCACCTTCCGATACTGCTGCAAGGATGAGGAATTAAACAAACTGGCTTATATCGGAAGTATAGACATGATATTGAAACTCTAAAGCTTGAGGTTTGATGCCGACATCGAAATTGCAAAGCTTAAAATACCGATACAGTCCGAACTAGTGTTGGCTGGCTGGCTGGCTTTCGAAGGGACCGGAATCAGGGACAAAATCTATATAATAAAAGAAAATGTAGACCGTGGTTTCGAGCGACTTCGTTTCTCAGCTCCTTCACTGTTGCATAATAATCAAAGTTTCTGATTATTCAACGCCTTGAATGAAATCTTCAACTTAATATGCATAATGATTATGCATTTTTGCTTTTTGTGTATGACAATTTCGGAATATCCACTATTAGTTTAACCAACTAGCAAAACAAATTTGTCAACACATCTCAACGCTTTACCCTCTAGCACATAATCATGTGGACGGCGCATGATGTTTGTTAATGTTGGTGTAAAGTTATAAATTCATTCTCAGCACAGTCATAGCTGTACCAGTAAAGATACTTTGGATTTCCTAAGATCGTGAACAAGAGGAATCGAATCTGAGACCTTTCGAATCAAGAGAAAAGCGCTCTACCTTTGACCAACCTCACAATGTGTGATATACAAATTTGCCAGGAGTCGTCTTGACCAATGAACAGACAGCTGCAGCATATCCCTTTTAGTTACCATCTGTATGATGCATCTTTGCAGAGTGTGATCTAAGTGTTTTACTTTACTACATCATTTTGATACATCTCTCTCCTTCTCCTTGTTTGTCTTTTCCGTAGGCATGTCATACTATTTTTAACATGCCGTTCCCTGTTGTCACGCAACGAATTGCCCAAAACCCCAACAGAGATGAGAAACAAAAGGGTGTGGCAGACAAGAGATAATGTTAAGAATAGAAGGGAGGGAGGGAGAGAGAGAGAGAGAGA
>JAWQUT010000070.1:654291-668872 GCA_033807755.1 Ellobium chinense
GAGAGAGAGAAGGAGAGAGAGAGAGAGAGAGAGAGAGAGAGAGAAGAAGGCAGAAAAAGACAGAGAGTGGAGAGAGAAATAACGAAGCAACGGAAATTAGAAATATGTGTTTAAAAAAAATCTGCTTATAAAATTTTTATCACATGAAAGACAAACTAACACAAGAAAAGAGGATTCCGAAATTAACTGACTAAATAATTCATCTTCTTCTCTTGATCCAGTTTACTTTCTATTTAATTCATCATTTCTCTGTTTGCCTTATTTGCCCTGGAAGAAGGCCTTTGGCTGCAGCGCTTTTTGTCTCTGTGTTTATGTTTTCCATGTAAAGCTGCTAAGCCCTCCTGTTCTGTTCGTTAAGTGAAAGCTTTGCTCACCCACAGTAGCTCACCAGTTTCACAATCTATGACTTTTTTTTCTCCGTTCCTTCTATAGAAACAATACGTGCAGTGCAGAGATCAGACGCACTTGGTGTTCGATTTTTGACCTTTGCTTGTCACCCGTTGTGAAGTACAGGAGCAGGGGAGACAACTATTAATACTGGTCGAGAGGAAAGCTAGTGAAGAAATGTAGAGGGATGATTCCTGGATACATTTCCCATCAAAGAGGAGAGAGCTGGATGGGACAAACCATGGGACATGCCTTCTTCTTCATTGTTATTTTAATTGTCATATTTAGCGACTTCTACATACACGTTGGTATGGAGACTTTGATCATTATTCTTCGATGCTCTAATCAAGCCCACAAAGCAAAAACATCTAATAAATGAATAGGCATGGAATCATGACTAAATTTAAATACACCAAAGCCTGTAGTAAAAAGGCACAGTCGCTCTCATAATTTTTATTTTTCTCTGCCAGATCATTTCACGGATTAGACTGAGTACAATACTAGCGTCAAAGGTTACCGTCGAATATCAAACACATGGACCGTGTAATATGAATCAATAACTTCAATGAAGGAATATCAGTTTGGTCATAGAAATGTACGCTCTGATCTTACATTCCACGGAAAGAGACACTTAACAAGGTTCTGTTGCCAACAGACTTTCAACTGGATAGCATTGCCTGAAAAGCCAACTGTGTAATTCAGGACATTCTGACAACTGACCCTGGAACTGGGAAACAAAGAGCCGCGAATCGTGCTAACAGTGAACAGATTAATCAACTTTGCTATTCACAGCAGATGGAGGCCACTTTCGCTTTGAAAATTTAAAGACAAGGATCGGTGTTTGTTCGGGCATTTTACAAAATCATTTAGTCTATTACAGTTTTTTTTTTTAAATTTTAATATTCCAGCCTTATGAACTAAGTATTGAGGGAAACAATGTCTAGAATTTCATTGCTTTAGGTGACTCTGTAATGACACGCATACGCATTAATCAAAAGCATTAAGCCACCCCGTTTGTCGTGATTCAAAAGGATCGTGTTTCAAGGTGCTGCGAGCTCGCTCTTCTGGTTACACACGCGCATTAAATTTGAGATCACTGCGGTGGGACTAAAAAGGAAGGGTGATCTATTTATCACAACATTTTTTTTCTCCCTCTCAGTGGCCCAGTGACATGCTGTGGCCTGTTCTAATGCATTTGTCACATCCCTGACCAGTTTAGGTTAAATTAAAGCAGCACTATTTCGGATCGGAGGTTTGAAAAGATAGGGGCTGCCAATGAGCTCTTCAAATAGCCTGAGGCTTGAAGTGCCTTTTCATGGGGGATGGGTCAAACGAGGAGACACAGCAAAAAACTTTACTTGTTATGGGCTAATAAAAGTATTGTTTTTTTATTTTTTAGATCAGATGCTGATCTCCATTACTGCTGAGTGAGAATAGCCAACGAAAATTAGTGCTGGTGTGACGGCAACGGACAGTACATAGTAAAATATAGCAAAAAGATTTGGACGTGTGGAACCTTCTGCCAACTCTAAAAAAACTTCACCTGATTTTTTTCTTGTTCTGGAAATCCCTGGTAATGTCACCCGATCAACATGACAATTTTTTCTCGACAACGCTGAGATGGATCTGTCCCATCTGTTCTCGTCTCATAATTCCCTGAGAATTTCCGCTTCTTCTTTTTGTTCGATTGTTAAATGGATATGCTCGATTCCTTGACAAGGCACTTCATATTTTTTGAGTTAGGACTCTCGAAAAAATTAAGTTTCATGTCCTCTCCATGTCCTCAACAGAAATTCGAAGGAGGGCGTTATAACGCGGTGGGTTCTAATGTGAAGAATGCACTCTCGAAGAAGGTACACTTTGTCCAAATTTTAATAGATAGCCTTGAAACTCGCTTTTAAATTTTGACCTTGTTAGACTCCTTTACTGTATCCTTCATCATAATAAAACGAGAGGGGGAAAAGGGGGAGGGGTTGTGGGGATTTTTTTAAAAATTAAAGCGAGATAGAAAATACCCAGGGATCTTATAGAACCCAGCTTGTGTGCACGATCAGATAAGAGATTTTTATTTTTTTCCCCACCTGATAACTTTTTACACAAAACCGAAATCTCTTTGCCAGATTAGATTGTTGCGGATTTGCAAATAGCTTTCAAACATTTTCTCCTTGAGCTATAAAAAGGATTTTCCTGCTGTACTGAGTCCACCTTTAGGACGTAACTCAAGTTTGATCCAAAAATGATGTGTCAAGTTTTCTGAAATGACTGGAAAGTTACATTCTTACCGAATAGTGACACCAATTCGTAGGCTGAGAGCTATTGGGGGAGGGGGGAGGAGGAGATTGCGAGGGGTGTAAATCGTGTCTTAAGAGACTGGACAACACACTGACAGAGTTGACTGATATATACTAAGAGGAATAAAGCTACGAAACATTTCCATATCATCATTTTTCCATTTCTCCTCACATTTGTGACAACTGTGCATGAGGCATACAGAAACGGGGATTACAAATCCTTGTGTCTATGTGTGATCAATAGATCCGATGCAGAACAAGATATCCGTTATTTGTAGTCACCACAAATAGATTAGAGACACCCACAGGGAATTGATAAAGCATTTTCTACACCCGCTCAAATTCACGGCGCTTATTCGAGAAAGGGAGGAGAAGAATGGCAAAGAATATCATCACTGACAGAAACAAATATATCATGAATTGCTTGCTGTCAGTGTCGTTCATTGTTCATATTTTTAAAGGCCGAATTTCCCTGATCAGTTCATAATCCCGTAGGAAGAAAAGAGTCACATGACAAAGGGTGAGAGGGAGGCTTTATTGAACGGTAATTCCCACAGTAGAATCATAAATAACTTTAGAATTAGCTCATTTCTCCCAAACTGATTAAAGGGACAGGCATAGTTATTTGCTTCACAGGGTAAAAAAAAAAATCTTATTTTGTTTTCAGAACCTTTTAACAGCGTACATTTTAATTCCGCTTTGCCATTTCTGAGAAAACACCGCTTGACTGTCGCGAGTTTCAATCTGTGCACGCCGTCTTTACTCTTGCTGCGTGACGTCAAAGAGCGAGATAGACTACTTGGTGACTGTCCAGACAGTTTGCACATGCGTCTTCACCAATCCTCTGCAAGCTTGTCTCACTTTATAACATCAGGCAACACGAGTAATGGCGGCGTATGCAGGTTGAAACTTTCGATATTTCAGCGATGTTTTCTCCAGAATTGGTCAGGCGGAAGGAAAATGTATGCGGTTTAAGTTTTATGAAAAAATAATGTGGACCTTGAAGGATGCGAAGCAGACAACTTCCCCTGTCCCTTTAAATTAAGACAGAGCAAAACTGCATATTATATCGGACTTTCTTATGAGAGCAAGATCACCAAATCTATTTCTTCCCTTTTGAGCATTGTGAACCACGAGTTCTGGCACTTAATATGGAGATATCGTGATCATATTCGGCTTGTATACAGCGTGGAGTAGATGTTCACCTAATCTCACATGAACATTCTTAAAGGAAGACTGCACCGTCCTACAGACTATATGTAATCATACGATACCTTATTATTCCAATAAAACAGTCTTTCAAGTGTCTGTCATAATGATATAACGTCTCTGCTGGCCCCAGACAACCCACAGGGTTACATTATCCAAAGTCCGAATTATTTTAACCACTGCGCGCGTGGCGGCCATAAGCTTACGTCAATTACGTTCTTGCCACATGGCCAAGCTGTTTAGCCAGTGCTCTGCGGACGGGTGCTAGCATGTTGGTATGAATGTTTTAATTCCTCTGTGAACAGTAGATATGCCAAACGAAATCATGCTGAGGCAATAAAAGTGCAGAATACTTTTTCTGGCTTACACTATCAAACTTTACATTTGAATTTGGAATACAAGAACCTTAATTAAAAGCTGAATAATACATTGTCAGGTAGAGGTGTCTGTGGCTGCTGGAACGTAAGTCACGTCAGCGTTTTTGCCACAGGCTTCTGCTGATCGGAGAAGGGGAATAATTATGGACGCAGGAGCCAAACCTGGTAACTCTAGCTCTCCTTATTGCGTCATATTACATACGCGCACGGTAACAGAACGATGCCCTTTCTTCGCAAAATTGACTCGGTGGGCACCATAGATAATTTTTAGAGAGAAAAAGTATTGAAAAACGGACAATTATTTTTGACGTGCGTGTCCTACTTTAAGAACAGAGGATTGCGTATTTGCATACGGCACAGCATTGAACCCGAGATGAATCCGGAAGTCCGACAAAGTGCATTGGGAATATCCCGGAATTCTCTCACCTAGTCCTTAGTTTAGGGTTAAGGTTCAGGTTGGGACAGGGTTAAGGAAGAAAGACACAACCCTGTGTGGGACAGTCCCTATACATTATTAAAATCTAGTGAAACCGTCATGTGTGCTTTCACTTTTCTAAGCCTACCCATAACCCTAAAACAACCAGACGGTTAAAGGGTCCCGTAATACTTCCCTTGAAGGAAGAACATCAGAATGTACGTAGTGCCAGTGTCAGGCAGCCTAGGTATACTTTAAGTTAAAATTCCACGATTTAAAGGCATATCAAGGGATTCTTACAAGGGCCTAAGCTGATGGTTAGTTAGGCTTGGGGTCAAACCCCAGAAGTTCGGCAAATATCCGAAACAAAGTTTAACAAACAACGTCAACTTTATGTCGGTTGATTGGTCATAGGTACAGTGTGCATTGTGCAAATGCAAGCCTCTGTTCAGATTCATCACGAGGAGTAAATCAGTTTCACCTGTTACGGTGGTAACTCTCAGAGGCGTTCGACCTGTGGGTCCTCACAACTCTTGTTGATTTGTTCTCTACGGTACCTACCTGAGAGAGCAGGCGTGAAGCGCCTCTGACGTGTCCACCGGGGGCAGCTTGTCCACGCCCAAGTCAGCGCTGGCGTAGCTGTCGATGCTGTCGATACTGATGCTGCTGGCGCGGCTGCTGCTGCTCCCTGTCTTCCGAGAGTTGGTGCGCCGTAGGACGGTGAGCGAGCCCGTACCTGGTTGTGGAAAGGAAAGAGGGGAAGGGGGTGGGGCCCCTTTAGGTAAGGACATGAAAGCAACAGAACTACTTATACTGTTGTTAAAAAGAAAAAAAAAAAACGTTCTTTCCGTCCTCTGCCGGGTTATTTCAGACCTTGAGCATTAACTGTGCGATCTCCTACCTATTTTAAGAATTACATTAGTGTGTAATTGCTGAATGCAACCTCATACAGTGCTTATGTAATTCTTACAATGGTATGAGATCCCACTGTTAATGCATAAGTTCTTATTTTTCTTTAAATCAGAGACTCTTTTAATCCGAAATAAGGGGTAATCCGAAACAATTTTCCTGGTCCTGTCCATTTTGGTTTATCTGACTTCCACTGTATCGTGTTTGGGAGGGGCACAGATAACTCCCTCTTTCCCTTATCTCTACGGCTATGAGAGGATTAGAAACGATAACTGTAAAGAGGGAGAAGAAGCACGAACAGAACCCGAATAGTAGAACAGTACAGGTCTCATGAGAATGGAGTAACTGTTAATAAGTTGTAAAATAATTCAAAATGATATACAGTATATCCACGTTTAGGCCAAACTAAGACTTTTATACGGCTTGAAACGCCATTGTGTAATATTTATGCAATCCTTTTATGCCTTACGCCCCATCACTGGGGCAGATTATCCTTCATCTCGATCTTGAGTTTCATAGGAATGTCATGTTATTGATATTATATTTTTCTATATTTTCTTTAAAAACTTTCAATTTACACTTATGAAATAATCACTATTGCCCTTGATTCTACCACTTCCATCGTCAATAACAACATCACCATGGGCAACAACAACAACAACAATAACAACAACAACAACAACAACAACAACAATAACAATAGGAGCTGCAATAACAACAAGGAACACTTACGTGACAACTGCCCATTGCGCGTGCCAACATTGCTGTCATCTTTAGCTCTTTCTGGCGGGTTAGCAACTGAAAAGACAGAAAAAGTCAAGACCAATTAATTAAGGGATGAGGGAAAGGTACTTTCCAACAAATAACAAACATCTTCTTCACCATGACTTAGATGGATGCAGTAACTGATATGACATGACACAAATATGAAGTTTGAAAGAAATATGAGACTCTATAGACATATAAATGACAACCCAGGAAAGAGTTGATGAAAAGTAAGAATAGAATAGAACATAATATTCAGAAAAGAAGAGAGATGTTCCAGTGAGGTCTGCGGGCATAATCATAGTGGAGAGTAGAATAGGTTTACAACAGACCACATCTAACAAATGAGTCTTGCATTTTTCAAAGGGTGAATGTGATGGTTCTGAAATTATTTATTTTCCTTGCAGGGAACACCGGAAAAGGAACTACAGAGTACAGGGACACACAAAAGAGGAAACTGAGAAGGACGATAGAAATTAGGTAGATGCAAATGAAAGAAAACAGAAATGGAACATAGGGAATGGGAGACAGAGGAGACAGCAAAAGAGCAGAAAAGGAAAAAGAGAGAAAACAGAGAAGAAAGGTAGAAATGGGTGTGACTGAAGACAGACGGAAGAAAACAGAAAAGGAAGATAAGAAAGGGAAGAAAGAGGAAAAGAAAGACAGTGGATATGGTCGAAGAAATTGTGGGAAAGGGGTTGGAGGGGAGACGCTATCTTTGAGAACTTGCTTAATAACGATGCCATCTCTTACCATCGTAAGAACTGCATTAACTCTGTAAATAGAACGATGCAGAAAGTGCATTTAGAACCGCCGATGCGCTAATGTAATTCTTACGATGGTAAGGATCTTATTGTTAAAGCCCAAATTCTCAATCCATGTCGGTGGCTTTCTATGGGCATGAGATGAGAGCGAAATTTATACATAATGCTCAAAAACAGTGGAACGTAACAGGTTGATGAAGATTTAAGTTTCTTTATGCTTCGTGATGTTGTATATAATGCTGGTTTCCTCTAAACATCAATTATGTGGAATACAACATCACATGTCAACACCGACGACCTACAATCTACAGTACATCTTTTTTGTCGAAAATTTATCTTCAATGCCTCCCCACGCTGCTCGCATTTTATTACGCCTACATTAAAAGTTTATTGAACTCAGACAACATTCTGTTGTATATGAGGGACTTCGTATATGTTACGAAGTATTAACCTATAATCTTCAAAGGTTATCAGTAAGAGAGGATGTCAAAGAACTTAAGCTGTTTCAAATCCATGTATCCATTCCCTCACTCTCTGACACTCTCACTCAATCCCTCCATCTTTGGCCTCTCTCCTACACGCGGTCTCTACAAACCTGTTCTCTGTCACTCTTCTGTCTTGTTTTTTTCTGTCTTTTTTTCTCTTTCATAGTCGTAACATGTCTGCCCACTCCCTCTCCCAACCCTCAAGGACATTGCAAGTTCTGGACAGGCCCCCCAAAACTCCCCTCCCTCTCACAACCGCAACCTCCAAGGACATTGCAAGTTTTGAACAAGGCCCCAGAAGCTAACCTCGAACTCCGTGCGATATTATCAAGTTATCGTTTTTGGCTTGCAATTTTCATTAGTGGGTTGAGATGTTCTCACACCAAAACCCCAGCCCTATCCGATCTGCAAGGGGGGATNAGGGAAGAAAGAGGAAAAGAAAGACAGTGGATATGGTCGAAGAAATTGTGGGAAAGGGGTTGGAGGGGAGACGCTATCTTTGAGAACTTGCTTAATAACGATGCCATCTCTTACCATCGTAAGAACTGCATTAACTCTGTAAATAGAACGATGCAGAAAGTGCATTTAGAACCGCCGATGCGCTAATGTAATTCTTACGATGGTAAGGATCTTATTGTTAAAGCCCAAATTCTCAATCCATGTCGGTGGCTTTCTATGGGCATGAGATGAGAGCGAAATTTATACATAATGCTCAAAAACAGTGGAACGTAACAGGTTGATGAAGATTTAAGTTTCTTTATGCTTCGTGATGTTGTATATAATGCTGGTTTCCTCTAAACATCAATTATGTGGAATACAACATCACATGTCAACACCGACGACCTACAATCTACAGTACATCTTTTTTGTCGAAAATTTATCTTCATTGCCTCCCCACGCTGCTCGCATTTTATTACGCCTACATTAAACGTTTTTTTGAACTCAGACAACATTCTGTTGTAGCCTATATGAGCGACTTCGTATGTGTTATGAAGTGTTAACCTATAATCTCCAAAGGTTATCAGCAGGAGAGGATGTCAAAGAACTTGAGCTACTTCAAATCCACATATCCATTCCTCACTCTCTGACACTCTCACTCTTTCGATTCCTCCATCTTTGGCCTTTCTCCCACACACCGTCTCTCCGAACCTGTTCTCTGTCATTTTTCTGTCTTTTTTGTTTCTTTCTGTCTTTTTTTTTCTTTCATGGTCGTAACATGTCTGCCCACTCCCTCTCCCAACCCTCAAGGTCATTGCAAGTTCTGGACAGCCCCCCCCCCCCCNCCTCCCTCTCACAACCGCAACCTCCAAGGACATTGCAAGTTTTGAACAAGGCCACAACAGCTAACCCCGAACTCCGTGCGATATTATCAAGTTATCGTTTTTGGCTTGCAATTTTCATTAGTGGGTTAAGAGTTCTCACACCAAAACCCCAGCCCTATCCGATCTGCAAGAGGGGATTGGGGGGGGGNGGGGGGGGGTGTCTTCGCATAGAAGAATACCTCGAATTGGCTACTACGGCCCTTTTCCTTTTTCTAATGGCTCCGGGACCTTGAAAACGTAACGACGTAATGCACAGCTTTTTAGAGATCTTCTCACACGCAAAAAGAGTGCACAGACATTAGCCTAATACATCGCTTGTGACGCGCAAGAGAACAATATAAAAATGAAAGCTGACCGATATCGTGTGAATTAGAGCGGTGGTTCAGTCGATCTTTCAACTATTTGTTAACGTGAGTACAATCGATCCTAGTATCTTCGGTTGTCCATACGTTACCATGACGTCATAATAAATATATGAGATAGCGCTATGGTCCCTTCATGTCCCTCTTTAAAATGCATCATCTCCAACATCCTGCAAAGGAATTGCCTGTGATATGTGTACTCATATGTTGATGATCTTAGCAATGTGTTGTCTTGAAATAGATATTCAGCCGTTGTTGTTTTGCCACGTGTGCTTAGTATAAACTGACAATGCATTAATCTTTAGATCGCAAACAAAAAACATTCAGTGCCATTATAAACTTTTAAGCTTACGTTTCAGAGATATAGAACTATTATCTACCATGGGGTCTTGAACATGAGGAATAGGAGACAAATTATTTTATCTTGAAATACAACACACAGAAATTTATCTTTGCAGAATCTGGCGACTTTAGATCTATCTCTAGTCCATTAATAACCTTTTTCCTGTATTTTTTTTCCACACTTCTCTCTCTCTCTCTCTCTCTCTCTCTCCCTCTCTCTCTCTCTTTCTTTCAATCAAGATATGATATGGTGAGATGACCCTCCACAGCATCACACCTGCATTTGCATGAGCATAGCATGTCTTGCTGTACAAGCCAAAACAGTTCACATAACAATATAAGGTGTTATTTTGCACCAGCAAACTGTGCCGTTTCAGCCTCCTCACGCTGACGATTGCTTCTATTATTGCGGTTAACGAGAGGCGCATGTAACAACAAATAACCTTTCCCAGTAATCCGCCAGAGGGCAGCACAGCTCCCAGAGCACGTGACAAACAAGTCATGTGACCTTTCTCGCGCCAAAATGCCAGCCTCCTAATCCCAAATGAGTAATTTAAACGACAATTTCTGTCCCTGGACTGAAGAGGGGGACATCGGGCGTAATATTAACGACAAGTGATATTTTTTGTCGTTCCTGAGTTTTACATAAAGAGAAAAGAGGGGTCATGGAGATTAGGAGGACAGCCAAGGAAGTTTTGCGAGTACAGCCGAATCTGTCTATTTCAACTTCTCTTCTCTCGGTCGTTTTCCTTATGAAAACATTCCACTTCGGTAGATTTACGCCTTACAAGATGCAATTTTGAGAGAGACAGAGTGAGTGAGTGAGGGAGAGAGAAAGAGAGCGAGCGAGAGAGAGAGAAAGAGAGAGAGAGAGAGAGAGAGAGAGAGAGAGAGAGAGAGATGCCAGGTTAACCTTTCCCATTTCCTTTTCAAGTAAATACATGCACTGTAGTCGCAGGCTTTGGGCTGACACATGGAATATTATTTGGCCTTTATTGATTTATGCATTTTTCACTTTCTGACGCGAGATTTCATGACGCTATCAGACTACTATTTTGTTCTAACCGGAAGTGGGCTTCATTAGAGTTGACTAAATAAGAACGGCCAATGACGAGGGAGCAAAGCAATACGAGCAAACCACCCTCTTAAGAGATGGTGATCTCCTACTGTATTTGTTGCTAAGCGCTTGCTATATTAAAGGTTTGCATAACACAAAAAAGATATGTAAGAAAGACAAAACTGAACAACAAATATACAGTCATCCCTTTCAATCCCCATCCGGTTAATCGCAACTTCTACTTAATCCCCACACTATCGACATGACAAAATGCTACATTTCTATGTGAAAATCACTGGATAAGCGCAAGTTCTTTTAATTGCAATTTTTTTTTCATGCTTCCGAGGAGTTGCCATTGAGCGGAGTTGACTGTACAAACAAATAAACACACACACAGTAGAAGGTACGTATTACCAGGGAAGCGGTAACGAGACATAAACAATAATATATAATAACATTCGGCCCTTCCCTGTCTCTCTTTGTCTCATTGTCTCCTGACCCTAACCCAGTTCTTCCCTTCCACTACTTCCAGTCCCCCCTCTGTTCAATTACTCTGTATCTAATTTTCCGGGCAAATGTGACAAACATAATCAAAATGCTACCACACCGCCAGACAGAGAGGAAACAATAAATGATGGATCAGAACTTAATGAGCAAGCACTGCTCCGACGGCCAACGCCAAATGTAATAGAAAAAGAAAATAATGTATGATTTCGAGGTGGTCTGACCATTGCTGATGATAAAAGCAATAACAAGAAATCCCATCGATTGCATAACAACCTATGGAACCCATTTTCTTCCCACTGTTTTGACAGTTTGTACTTCTGGGATTTGTTTCTGTCTCAGAACTATGTCACCTTTCGCTCTTGTTTGTCGGCAACGCATCTCTCTGGTTTTTTTTTTTGAACATTGTTGACAAATATTTCCTTCTCAGAATTTCTCTATTTTTTTTCTCTCTCTCTTGTTTCTGTGTCTCCTCTTCCTTCCTTCCTATCTTCCTCCTTTCTTTCTTCCGTCCTCCGTTTCTTAATTTCTGTAATTGTCTGGAACTTTCTTTCTTTCTTTCTTTCTTTCTTTCTTTCTTTCTTTCTTTCTTTCTTTCGCACTTCCCTATCCTCAAACACAGCACCTAATACAATGGACATAGTTACAATGGAATGTTCGCTACGACATAATTGTAAATCCCCGGTTCTATTTCCTTTCCAATCAAGTGTAAAGTGAGACAAAACTGTCTTTTTCAAGAAAGACACACAAACAGAAAAAAAAAAAAATTAAATGTTATTCATATCCTACTCCTCCTCGAATCAACAACAACCCTCGATGTCACTTAGACCCCGACAGAATTTCAATCCTTTAGTTTCGATGATGTCATTCCATCGCCCGCCTAAAAATCTTTCCATCTCTCCGCTTTCCTTTCTATATGGTTATTTTTCATTCTTTCATACTCAAAACTCATACACAAACACACATGTAGGCCTATAGGTAAATAAGTCCGGCTGAAATGTTGTGGTACGAACCAGCTTATTTATCCCCTTCTCCATCCACTGCATTACATCATCATTTATCATAGCTACAAGGGCAGATAATTCTCATCTCTTGGCAACAGGGGGCATAAATAAGGCGGACTAAAGGGTCAGCTCCCCATGATATTATCAACCAATCAAAACCCGCCGTGCCTGACAAATGGCGCCATATCCGTTTTATTCTTCATCAATATTCAAAATGAATAGCCTCGTAACCAGATAGCTTCTGTGTGATTCGCTGAGGCGATAGCTGCTTTATGACGTCATTTAGGCAAGGGCATAGGGCCACGCTATATGTGTGGACCAGGGCTGTCTCGCGCTGGCGAACGACGAGGATTTGATTATTTGAGCGTGACTGTTAGTTCAGAAGTGCGAAGATGTCATCTGTGCTGTGTGAGCTTGACCCAGTGGAGTTAGTCCAGAGAGCTTATTATATGCCTGTCCTAGTGTAAATCTCTCTTCCTTATCGCGTTGCCGGACCTTTTCTATTCAAAGACCGTCCTATTTCCTAACATTGACCCCTATGGGCTGTAGTCTACCGCCGATGGTTTCTATGTTTTCTTTTTTGCTCAAGCTCTACTGCACAGACGGAAGTAGGAATATTTCATAAACAAATGTCCAGACTCTTGGATTGGTCGCAGGGTCAAGTCGCCGAGTTACAGCCTGGAGAGAATAAAGGACAATCGATAACCATATCGCCACGGAAAGAATGGCCATAAGAATTCTTTGCTGGATTCTTGGTTGGGCGACTGAGTACGTATGGTTTTGTCCCGAGTGCAAAGAAGTCAGTTTGCCATCCGAGTAACCCAACTGGTCCAACACTTTACGTTTTCCAAGGATTGTCAAGGTCCTTCTAACACTGGTGAGACCTTGCACTGCCATCCATCTATTGCAGACATTAGTTTTGTTCTGTCTCTAACTGTGATCTTATCCTATTTATTATTAAAATATATTGCCTTGTTCTTGGCATCTCTCTGTCTCCCTCCCTCCATCCATTTCTCTCTCTCGCTTTCACTCCCTTTCTTGCTCTCGCTCCCTCTCACAGAGTTGTAAGAGGTCTCCTTTCTTCTCTTTCAATTTCAAATCAATGAGCATGGGAAAAGAGAAAGAAAGAAATAAAGATAGAGAGAAATAAAGAAGGAGAGAAATAAAGAAAGAAAGAGAGAAAGAAAGAAAGAAAGGCAGAAAGAAAGAAAGAAAGACAGACAGAAAGAAAGAAAGAAAGAAAGAAAGAAAAAAAAAGACAGAAAATGGTGTTGCAACATTAGAACATGTTGACAAAGTGGGGTATACTGACTTGGACAATAACAGCCTTTTATCCCCGCGCGCCATGAAACGTTACCGAAATAACAAGCATATCAGATTCAGCCGCAGTATTTGTACCCGCGTGAGAGGAGGGTTGTGCATTAATCGATATCAGTAGCGATTTCTGTCGATACTGGTACTAAGCACGAATGTTCACTTCCGAAAATTGTAGTCAGTTGATACTGTCGATACTACCATTGAAAATTCATTTCTATTTTCATTCTTCTCATATTTTTTAAAAAAATTCCCTATTAGAATAATTTAAAAACAATTTGCAAGTACCTATTTCAATAGTTTAAAGACTCCCAATGACACACCATTTAAACATACATGGTTTAGACCTTTGCCGTTTTAACCTCATACAAACACAGTGAGTGGACCAGCATTTCAATATCCCAGCGGACACTTAATTTGACCTGTGACCTCCTTAGCTGGATCACTCTTTT
Source organism: Ellobium chinense (assembly GCA_033807755.1). Taxonomy (NCBI): domain Eukaryota; kingdom Metazoa; phylum Mollusca; class Gastropoda; order Ellobiida; family Ellobiidae; genus Ellobium; species Ellobium chinense. The sequence continues at coordinate 668,251 of JAWQUT010000070.1, forward strand.
TATATTCTTATGACGTCACAGTATCGATGATATTGGAGTCGTGAGTATTTACGCTGGCAGATACGCTTGAAGATATCGTGTATGGCCCAGCACTACGTCACAGCTGGGAACTATTTCTGGGTAATGGTAGTGGGCAGAGAACTCTGTCGGCGGCAATTATCATATTATTCTTCCGCTTTGTTGCTTTTTGTCCCCCTTTACTACTTGGTCGGTATTTTCTTGTATAAGCTAGTTTTATTTGGGTAGCTGAAACAGAAGGAGATCTAGGTTTTCGGTCAGGAAAGCTACTGACTCTTTTGTTTGTCTTGCAGCCAGTCGGTATGAAATGTTTGTGGCTAGACAGGGAACTGAAGTATTATCAACCTCAGGTGATCTGGGCCTGACAATTTGAAATATCTGTTGATTGCGAAAAATGAAAGTAGTATTATTTCTACTTAATTTAGAAAGTCGACATCTTATCGATTAATTTTTGAGTTTCTGTTGATAAATTCGAGCCCTCTCTCGCTCGCTGCTCAGTCTCTCTCTCTTTCTCTCTATCTCTCTCTCTCTCTCTTTCTCTCTATCTGTGTGTGTGTGTGTGTGTGTGTGTGTGTGTGTGTGTGTGTGTGTGTGTGTGTGTGTG
>JAWQUT010000070.1:674575-705635 GCA_033807755.1 Ellobium chinense
ACACACACACACACACACACACACACACACACACACACACACACACACACACACACACACACACACACACACACACACACACACACACACACACTTTCACGAGTAATTTGAACTGAAAAGCGTTTTCCCGAACCTCATTGAGTGTACTTTCGATCTAAAATAAGTTAAACGTGTATTAAGTGCCTAAGATATAGCTAAACGCTTTCCTTTATTAAATCATTCAATTCAAAATTGAGATTAATATCTAATTCCCTCAAGAGTTCTGACATTAGGAAATAAATGAAAATTCACGTGAAGAGCAATTACCCTCAGATTATGTCCCTTTCTTTCAAATTTAGGTAGAGTGCTCTTACTGAGTTTTCGAAAACCACTTTAACTTCTGTTGGCTTCAGAAACATGAATTCAAGAGATAGAAAAGAAATAGATCTAGGCCATCATTTGGGATTATTGCTGTATAGTATTAGAGACAAAAAATATCATTAATATCAGCAGCTCTATAATTTCGTCTTGAGAGTCGGCTGCGTTCTGACCTTGGTGTTTGTGAGCATGTATACTAACTGGCACAGTGGCCATCCCTCCAGGCCAGGACTATCATATTTCATCGGGCGTCATGGCCAAACGTGATTTTCACTTGGCCAGGGGATGGGATGATAAAAGGAAACCTGGCCAGCGAGAAATTAGATAAGGCCGCGCCGTAATGGAATTTGGTCTATGGTCAGAAGATGGCGCCAAGACCGCATCGACTTCCGTCACAATCTGGGGATTTTGGGTGAACAACGACCTCAGGACCTGTTTTATGACAAAATATCTGCAGCCATAGACGGCTTTAAAAACTGCAGCAAAGCAATGTCATAATATTTAACTGAATGTTCCCTGAGAATAATTATGTTGACCCATGTCTCAGACTATATCAGTTTTGCCTTCTGGAAGCCACTCTCCGTTGATCGTTCTAAGACCAAGAAGAGCTTCAAAAAACGATCGCACAGACTAGCCAAACACTAGCTGATGGAAATAGGTCCGAACAAAAATATACAGTACATAGCCTGCGTGAACCCAATGTCATTAATCAATTACTTAATTAATGGTTCCCGTTATCAAATTAGCTTTGATACAGACGGAGAGAAGACGAGAGTAGCAGATGCCAATGTGTACAGACCTCAAAGAACGGAATGAAATTGCCATCTAGTGTATACTATGTGGTGACGTCATTTTCGATTAATCCCGATCAAACATGTCCATCCTTCTTGGCCAATCTGCACCAGTTTTGATGTTGACTGCGTTCAGGTAATTAATCGTTTTTCACAAAAAAAAAGAGGGTCAAATGAAAAAAAAACAAAACCACAGGATCTCAAGCAACCTATCTGTTGGCACATAGATGTATGCAATTTTCTGGCCAGTCCTCTACTAGTGTCTGATCCGCCTTTTGCTTGGATGTTTTTCTCCATACGAACCTCATTCCAAGCTGTACCCTACGACAAACACATCCGAGGGCGCCGAGGGTGTGCCCAATTTTCTTGATCCCTCTTCTCCTAGTGTTTTACTTTCTGTAAATATAAACGCTCTTCCCTTGGCCACCGTTACCCACACATCCAGGCGTTCATCCTTTTCAAAAGATTTCCGAATGCGTGACCGAAGAAAACGAGCCGCACAGCAAACCATGGTCACTCTGAGGTTGACAAACGTTTGCAGGCGCCCTAGGGCATATCAGTTTTGTCTATATGTAGCGACAGAGTGAGTGAATATGAGAGAGAGAGAGAGAGAGAGAGAGAGAGAGAGAGAGAGAGAGAGAGAGAGAAAGAGAGATTGGAGAAGGAAAGACAGAGGGAAAGAGAAAGAGAGAGAGAAAGAGAGCGAGAGAGAGAGGGCTTCATCGACCCTTCAGCTTAACCACGGCCTTTCTTCGCCCCTCTAGCTTTAATTTGATAAAATGAGTTAGTCCTGTCTTTGCCTTACACTACCATCGTAAATTTCATGTGTGAAGTTCACTAAATGCCAAATATAAGAAAAAAATGTAAAAAAAAATGGAGGGGAGAGGGATTTATGTTTGATGTTACGACATGCAATATCCTTAAGTGGTTGACTTTGATGTTTGGTGTGCCATTCCACCAGTAGGTTTCAACTACAGCTTCTATTGCTTTTGGGAGATCCAGGGCTTGGAGTACACTGGATGAGTGGCAAGACTTCCAGAGTGAAGTCCTGGGTTTCACTGGCCAAGTGTTCCATTAGATAGGACACTTTCTTATTCAGAGAGCGAGGTAGCAGATCTTCAGAAGAAGCTATCGCTTAACCTCATCACTGCCATATGCCCAAGAGCAGCTGTGGTATCAATGTTTTATAAGGAAGAAAAATGACAAAATATTATTTCTTCTACACTATATTTGTTTATAAATTGACATAGTATTATGCTTTCGTTAGAAGTTTGAAAAAAATATATGTTTAATGAAGATTTCAGATTCTTTCGAGACTTATGCTTAGGTTTCAAGACTTGATTTGTGAGCTCTGACAGTGAAAAACTTAAATGTTTCGTTTCTGAAATAAGATAGTTGCAAGCTCAACTTAATTTAAGGTAAAAATCTTCAAATACCTTAAATCTGCGATTACCTTATATTCACACACTATTATATGCACAGTTCCTTTACTCTTTGTTAACTTGTTTGGAAATGAGAACGCAGTTTGGTTGGGAGGGTCAGCACCAGTTATGAGACAGGCAGACGATAAACTAAGTTTGCATTACCATAGCGATAAATTAAAAAAAAGAAATGCACTGAGGATGAAAATACACACACACACACACACACACACACACACACACACACACACACACACACACAAAAGAGATTTTTCCAGCAGTGGTGCAATAATGGAAATGACAGTCATGAGAAGAGAAAGACCAAGAAAATGGAAATGGAGGGGCTCAGTTAGATGAATATATACATCAACAAAGACCGGGTACAAGACAGTCAATGGAAGATGGAAGCTGAGCTGATGTGCACGTGTCCGTTTAGCAATGACATAGAATTGAGAAAAAAAAACCCACACAAGTTAGACTTAGTCTACCTTATCTTCTAAACACCACACAGTGTAACATCTACTTCATAAATGCATGGTATTTTAAAAGCGTATGACTCAGGAACTTCCAAGTTTTTGTTGTTGTTTTTTTTTAAACTTTTTTTTCTATCTCGTATTTTGATACATCCAGCAGGGTGCCCGGGATCGGAAACACTGTCACGGGACTAGGGCCCATTACTATTGTTCCTAAAAAAGACATCAAAGCCACACGCAAGCGCTGTAAAAGGGCGGATATGATTAAATCGCTCAGCCTAAAGCTGGCTAGACACGCCACTGACAAAAACTACTAATGAAATACTCGCTGGCATAACGGAAGTTTCCAAAGAGTGGTCTTTGTATTTAAATACGGTTTCATAACAGGTTTTTAACGCTCTATTTCATTTTCTAGGTCAGGGATGAAGAAATGTAGAGCGAACCAAAATCTGCGTACATCTCACAAGTGATTTTAGTATCAAGCTTAGTCGTTTGCTTTCGTGTCAAACTGTTGAGTCTGTCTTTCCGCTGTTCATAAATAAAAGACTCCCCATTTATGGAGCTTTAGAAGAATCAACAATTAAAGTTTTGAACCTCAGTTATGATAACAATGATATAACTCTGTGAAGTGATGGGTGCATAAAAGAGAATGCTATTGAAAGAATACCAAGTCTGCTCAACATCATGAAACCACATAGAAATGATATGAGGTGCATTGCTCAATTTGGTAAACAAATACGTTCCAACATTAGCATTTTACACAAAATACGTTTTGGCTTAAGTGAATCTCTGCAAGCGTAAACGTTCGAGAATAACTCATAATTATTCTAACCGACGGTTGAAATATGAGGTTCATCTCTCTCTTTCTCTGTTGGTTTCAAGTTTTTAACTGGTAAAATCAAATATGTGTGCTAGTTCAGGCCAAAAATAGTGAACTGCACTTTTACATAAGCTCATTTGCGATTGCAACTATAAGATAAGTTAGGAATATAACAGAATTAGAATTATGACGAACTCATGTCAAAAACCTCACCTCGTTAGTCAAGACAAATCACTGATGCCATGCGTTTTCATCTTTAATGTCTATAATCGATACATTTCATGGAAATGACGAGGGGGTATTTGAAGCCCTGTAGTATTTAAATAAGACGTCCAGCTCTATCACAGTAATGATCCCCTTCAAAATGATATAATTTACATATGAGCGATATCGATCGCATCTGCGTTTACAACCCGAGCCAAATTAGGTCACATGAAATCGAGTGTAAAACACCAAATTATCGTAAATGGCGATACAATTGTTTTGAACTTTAACATAATGCTCTACGACTCTTGGAAGTGCAATCTGTGTCAAAACGGCGTAACTGTGACCGGAAAAGTAAGTAAGATACATACTTAAATTTGCAAAGGTTTGTATCTAGGTTATCGTAAAGAACGCTAGGATACAATAATGTACTACTTTCAAAACTGTTGCAATTCGAGACGAACATATGGGACGATATGGTAAAAGAAACGACACTTTGTCTTCCAAAGAGACAGGCCAAACTTGAAACATTTGCTTCTGATCGATCGTGACTAACTAACCGAAAATCGTGACAGCACAGCCATCAAACTGTTCAAGCTGACAGAGCACATCTTCCTAGTCCTACGACAAAAAATTAAAAAAAGATCATCAGCGTTTCTGCTTCTGAAATGTGGCCATTTTACGCTACGATGTTTTGGTTCCTCACCCTCGACATTTAGAGTTGTTACAGCCTTACTCACGCGGGTTTTCCTCTTCCTCGATATGGTTTCTTTTCCGCACCAATTTTGGGCCCAGTGACCATCATTTGGAATGTGTAAAATAAAGAAATGAATGTGGAGAAGTAAAATGTGCGAGCTTTAAAAAATGTATAAATTATTGGCCTAAGGCGTGTTTATGAAAAGTTCTTGATACAGCACTAATAATAATAATAATAATGCCGTTTATCAGTCTCGTATCCAGGCTAATGTCCGCTCACGCGACTTCACACTATCATTACCCCAGCAGACCTGATCACTCTAGAACTTTCTCGACTCCCTGGGGAGCATACAGTGCCGCTGCCATTTATAGGCGCTGATCACTAGCATTCTGAAAATATCTTCCACTGCCTATAGCCAGGTACCCATTTTACAGAAGGGTGGACTGAGGAAAATGATAACGAAATGCTTTCCCAAGGCACTTACAACATGACCGTGGTTGCGAATCGAAATAGAATCGAACACTAGACAAAATAAAATGATAACCTTTGATCAACCGACCTTCAGGATAGGAAAAAAAAAATTAAAAGTAAAAATTAGAACAGGCTTAGATGTAATTAGACATAGAATGTAACAGCTAAATATATTACCAAATAAATGAGCTCTAACTTCATGAACATGTATTTATAAGGCCAGTATGATGCCAGAGTATTTGACAAAGCTTCAGTAAAATTCACTATCAACTACTGAACATACAGCGTGTCTGGGGAAAATCTTTGGAGGAAGGAGAATAAATAGCAAAACAACGATCTAGTCTTGTCAATTCCGCATTTCTGATTCTTCGTAGTTTTTTTTTTTTTAATCGTAACTCTTTCCAAATAACAGAACGTTGTGTTTTTTATACGTTACTAAATAATTGAAACTCTTGTCAACTGCAGCTTCTTCAAAGCTAGCTAAGTGTTGCGAATAAATGGAAATGAATGCGCTATGTTTTCAAGCTCAAAGAACTTCCCAACCCACGGTTCTGGCGTGCTCTTTGCCCGTTTTGATTCCAGGCCGCGTGGGTCGATATATTTTTGTTTTGCCCCTCTCTTAGTACAATTTAAAAGTAAATCTGTGTCGGCCGATGAAACGCCTCATTAACTAAACATCCAATAAAACGCCTCATTTACTATGCGGTAGCTTCGAGATGAATTACTATAATGGCATGGCTCTATGAGGCTGGCTTCGATTCCATGTCATTGTATAACACGGGTTCCTAGGCTGGGGTGCGCAGACCTCTATCTATACAGGTACACCATGCTTCTTTGCGTGGGTAGGTGAAGAGAGTGTCATGTGAAGCAATTACTGAATGGTTTTCTATCCAGTGGATTTTGCCATGTCTGAAGGGATAGATTCTAGATGACGTTGGATTGCTTAGTATCATCAGTAAATTTGACCTGATTTTAGTCCTGCTCTTCTGGTACGAAATTGCTTGACTTCAACTTGTGGGGTTTTGTTTTTTTAACACTTTCTTCTTCAGCAGTTTTTAGTTTATGCTCCACTCTCTCTCTCTCTCACTGTTTATCTCTTTCAGTTCAGTATAACCTTCCTTATTTGCCGAGGACGGGACACATTCATGATTGAAAAGCTAAACTGATGAAGTAATTATTAATTTTTACCTGTTTTTGTGATACAGTCAAGAGATAAATTACTTCTTAGACTCTGGTTGGACGGATGCTAATTTTTTTTTTCATGGACGAAAATGATGATGATGATGGTGGTGGTGATGATGATGATGATAATGATACATTCTTTTTACCTCATCATCGTAATCATTTCATTTTACGTATATATCAAAATAAATTTCTAAAATCTTCGTTGGTATGGACAGAACGTTTATATTTTTTTTTAATCTGTGTTGCAAATAATGATGATAACGATGATGATGAGGGTTGTTGTGCTGATGACGATAACAACAGCAACAACTCAGTTGCAAACAGACGACGAAATCATCACTAAAAGCAACGGCCTCATCTTAAGGGGTGACACGGCTTCAAAACGTCACTAAACCTCTCGGACACGCAGAAGCCTATAAGCCTGGATAGTACAAACTGTTTCCCAGAAATACGACACCGGCAGAGGAGATAGAAACCTAGGTAGTTCCGTCGGAATCGTATCGATCTGAGAACCGGATTTGACTTTAGTCCAGGCACGGCGACGTCGGACGAACTAATTAACTTGAGCCTGATGCTGGCTGGTACCGATGGCCGTTTCGAGGACCATAGAAGGACAGGTCTTTCTTGAGAGGGAAAGGGAGGGTAGGAGATAGGGGGTAGGCTGGGTGATACGTGGTCGCTAAGATGCTATGCATAAGATGTCTCTAAGATATCACTAAGATGCTATGTACAAGATGACTCTAAGATATCTGTTCTGTACTGTCTGTTGGCCGTTTCGAAGGCCATGGAAGGACAGGCTCTCTTGAGAGGGGAGGGGGTAGGCTGGGTGATACGTGGTCACTAAGATGCTATGTGTAAGATTTCACTAAGATATCACTAAGGTGTTCTGTTCTGTTCTGTTCTGTTCTGTTCTGTTCTGTCTGTTGGCCATTTTGAGGGCCATGGAAGAACAAGGTTTATTTGAAAAGGGAGGGTGGGAGGTGGAGGGAGTAGGCTGGGTAATCACTAAATATGTTATGTGTAAGATGTCCCTAAGATATAAAGAAGATTTTTATGTTATGTTATGTTATGTTATGTTATGTTATGTTATGTTATGTTACGTTACATTACGTTACGTTACGTTACGTTACGTTACGTTCTGTTATGTTATGTTATGTTATGTTATGTTATGTTATGTTATGTTATGTTATGTTATGTTATAGTATCAGATTACATATGCTGAAGAAATGATGAACCCTGTCAGTGTCTTCTGGCAAGTCGGAACTGTAATAATAATTAGGATAAAAACTAATAGTATTTAGTAGAATAACGAGTAGCAAAGCCACTCCTTAACAGAATGTCAATTATCAGCCCGGTCCTTCCACAGTTTAAAGAACAGTTTTGTCTCTGAACTACTTTTTCAGAGCATGTCTAAAGATAGATAGATAGATAGAGAGAGAGAGAGAGAGAGAGAGAGAGAGAGAGAGAGAGAGAGAGAGAGAGAGAAAAGAGAGAGAACATGGATCAGTGTGTTACATAGCGTAGGAGAGGATTTAATTTAGAGATCATTTGGACACCGAGTGTTTCATTTTTTATGTTTTGAGATGGGTCAGATAAAATAAAGTGGAATCAGGTAAATAACGTACGTTAAGGAAGATAAGGACAACTGAATGACTGTTAAACGAACATCTGCTACGAAAGATAAATTTGTCCCTAGATTCTGTCTCTTAATCACTTTGTTCTAACAAACAAACGAACAAACAAACAAACAAACAAACAAACACATTAACACAGAAAACAAACAAACAAAACGTTTAATGTTGCTCACTCCTGCTCCTAATCAAACACATAGACGTAAACTCTCTCTCTCTCTCTCTCTCTCTCTCTCACACACACACACACACACACACACACACACACACACACATACACACACATATGCTAAGAAGGAGGAGAGTTATCTTATTAGCTATAATAGGTATCGATCAATACAACAAGCTTCGGTGAGGTTGGAGCGTCGACCTCCAGCACAGGCCCCTCGTTAGACAGGGTCTCCACCTCAACCACCTCTACCCCCTCCCCCACAAATCTGAATGAATTTGATTAACGATTAATAGTCAACACAGTCACACACCATCCAGCACACTTTATGCGGTCAATGGGAAAATGGGCATTCCACACCATATCAGGTAGGTTTTTGACCAGTTACCTGTTTCCGGAAACTTCACCATGTGGCCTTTTTGCCGGTTCAGAATCCTATGAGGAGTCATTCCACTATAAATTATCCCTGTTGTTGTGTAGTTGTGAATCCTTCTTAGACTTTCACGAAGGGCGCAGTTGCTGCCCTTTCCCATTATATCCACCTGTTTCCAACATTCACTCTACTTTAGGTAGTGAGGTTCTGTCCATTCCTTCTCCTCCCTCCTCAGTTTCCTTGTAAGTTCTCTCGACATATCTTTCAACATACTCAGTTTGGTTTTTAATATTTCAACCAACCGATACCACATAAAGGAAGGTAGGAAGCCCTCGCGGGATCATCAGTTTTGAATTTTATGTATGAGCTCCTTCTTTCGTCTCTTGTTCAGCACAGCAAGGGGCGCTATTCCATGAATTCCCAGGCGATGTCCCACTAAGCAGCCTCGCCAGCAGTATATGTGTAGTATAATTATGAAGAAGGACTATGGAGGTTCCTTTACTCTACTCCTCGGCTGGTGCAGGTCGCAGAACAACCATATTTTCAGGAATAGCTTCAGACGTTCCTGCTTGTCTTTTAGGCTAGTAAAATCGGCAAAATACCACTTCTTTTATTTTGTCGGCATTTATTAATTTTCGGGCAAGGTAAGTCAGATCAGCCGCTGCCTTCCAATCTTTGCATATCGTCTATGGTACGCTTCGCTGCGTTAGGTAATCTCTTCGATTTCATCATGGGACCTGTAGATCACCTCCAGTTCATGTTGATCCCATTAGTGGAATCGTATGCGTAGAATGGGAGGGGTGGGGCGTGGATAAGAAAGGTGGGTTATTCTGGTAAAAAAATATAAAAGAGGACTTGGAAGGTTGCCTCTTTCTACATTATATTTATGGCAGGCCACAAGATGACTAGACTTTCAAGGTTAATCATATTAATTCCTGACAAGATTTAGTAACCTAGGGTTTTTGGTACTATTTTATTATTTCCACTATATTGCTATCGCCTGCGTGGCCACGGAAGCACACGCACACGGCATATAAACAACCGCGAAAGCATAATACACACAACCCACCCAGGTAGAGAAGAGGAGAGACAGAGGAAGCAAAGCCTGCATTAAAAATTTGGAGGAATATTGCAGGAACGGAATACTCGGAGACAATTTCGAAGGTCAACTAAAGTGCAATAAATCGTGCGCGTTGTCCCTTTGAGACTTCTGATCCTTCATAAATGAATGAGTAGCATCCATTAGAATTGCTGTTTGACCGCTCGACCGTGAAACCGAATCACCCAGGGTACCGTACTGGCACGGTGCCAGTCGTTTGCTATTTTATGGCTGACTTCATAGTTGTCAGTTTAGTACAGATGCGACGTAAGGTTGTGATTTTGGCTATATTTTCAAATATCTGCCAACGTGAGTACTCATGCTCCCATAAGTCGCAAATGATATAACAAGTTATCCTAAGAGATAAATGATAACAAGCGAGGTCAAAGAACAAACTAAGGTTTCGCTGGGTATTCGAAAGAAAGATCCGTCCAGGACTTTTTCGCTGCCAAAAGCAGTGTTTAGCAATGTAAAACGTCATACGAGAATCAAAGCTTTCGACTACAATTGTGTAAAATTAATTAGAATGACACTTTTGATAATATCGATTAACTCAGCTAGTGGCAGTGAGTAATCATGTGAGGGCCACTATCGAAAGTACTCACCATCAGTGTCAACTAAGGCACAGCCCTAATGGCTGATAGTATGATAGCTGTTGGGACGAAGTCAATCGGAATTCCATGTCCTGTTAAGTTTGGAAATTGAGGTTTGTTTTTGTTTTGTTTGTCTGCGCACAGCTTCAGTGGTGGAGTTGGATGGTATCATGCTTCTTTATAGAAAAGCTATTTTTTGTTCTAACTTAAGAATTATTTGAACGCAAAACGCCAGGAAAAAAATTACAGTAATTCTAGCAATATGCTGCCAGGATCAGTGGGTAATTCTCATAGCCTACATTTATACATGACAGATGGAGAAACATTCACCGTTCCTCCCACTTTACGCCCCTGCATGCTCTCACCTTCTGTCAGAATTCCACGGCCCATTTTGACAGGCTGTATATTAAAATATCTCTGTTATTGTTCTACGGCCTGATTTGGCACCCTTCATTATTAAAATAACATACGCCGCTGGGTTGTGTTTTCCATGCTAAATCGATGATATTCAAAGCCCAGTCAGGAGAAAAGTAGGCAACCAGTTCACACAGGACTAGAACAGAGGCCCTGACAAACAAACAAAAAGACGAGAGTCTTCTAATGACAGGGCAATGAAATGTGGGTCGACACTGGGGATGATGATCTCGAGTATCAATGCCAGTATGTTGATTGGCCGCTGATTTCAATGGAACTGTACGACAAACTAACCGGTCAGCAGGTGGGCAGGTAGGCATGCGGTGAAGAAGGTAGATGGACACGCAGAATGGCGGATGAACAGCAGACATGTTGAGGAGAAGGCAGATGGGCAGACAAGCAGACAGACAGACAAACATGCTGTGCAAAAGTAAGGTGGGCAAGCTGGCAAGCAGAAAAATTGACACAGACATGCTGAAGGCAAAGCAGATGGACTAGCAGGCGGGCAGAAAAATAGACGGGCAGACAAGCAAGCAGACAGGCAGACAAGTTTATTGACAAACAACCTAATGATTTGTCGGGTTCTTTTTGATGACTCCAGGTATTTTTCAGATCTAGAAATGGCAAAGACAATTTTGTTTATAAATTTTTCCAGATTTTCCAGGTCTACGACAACCTCTAAGGAGTTCGAAAAAACAGTANAAATGTTAATATAGCCCATAGACGAAAAAAGGGTCCAATCCTATTACAGGTCTGTAACCTAAAACACATGTAACAGTATGTTCCTTTATTGTTATCGTACGAATTCCCAGTAAACTCTATACATCTACAAAATAGATAACAGCTAACGTTTTGAAAGTTTGCTAACTAGATCAACTAGGTCAAAAACAATAACATCGTATTCCAATCTCCTGGAAAAAGCTGACATGCGACAGCCTTGGTGGACGGCGCGATGTGTGGAAACTAACAGCTCTGACAGTGCTCGAGGAAATGACAAAAACACAGATGGAAAATTGAGGCAGTTTTCCCTCATTAGTTTATGACATGAGCGACACGTAAGGAGACACGTCGATTCACGCAAGGAAATATGGCTCGCCGTAGTCTAGTTATTTATATCTCTTTACTATGTGTGATGTAGATGGTTGTCCTAAGCCTGTGGTCGGAAGGTATATTATGCACCTCCCTGAATTAGTATTGGACGTATATGTTCGTTTCGGAAGTAGCATTCTCTTGTCGTGTCCGACGTACTTCTACGTTTTGCTTCCTATGTCATAAATTATTCCTACGTACAGGGTTGCGGTATAGCCGAAAACGAGCTGGAGCACTGACCCTAAATCAAACAACCTACGTACAACAGGCAGAACTGAGATCATATAACGCAGTTCGTGAACTAATTCAGTTCACGTGAACTTCATATGAGCTTTATAGATATTTTGGATGAAATGATCTAGATCTGAACTGCGGCTATAAGGGGTACTTTATCTGAAGTTTAATTTTCTACCTAAATTTAAGTTCGGTTCACATCTACCTCGAAAACCAGAACCGAAAGATGATTTCGAAAACCGAAGGGAACTAATCTGATCTGAAAACAGCTCAGTTTTCACAGAACTGAGCTAAACTTGTATGAACTAAACTTGACCCCAGGGCTTTTTGTGAACTGAATTTGATCTGAACTGATTTTTTTTACATACTTGCCCAACCCAGACGTATTGCGCTCATGGTAGCAGCTGAAAGAAAACCTGCCCCTTCTCAAAATGTCAACAAAAAAAATCTTCCAAAGAGACGAGAGGATGTAAGTGGAATCTATGCGTATGGAACCAGGAACACAAGGAATGCACGTAATGGAGGCTCCAGAGAAGTTGACAGAACTGTCCAGATGAAGATTGACAGGGAAAAGAGCAGGAGATAGAATAAGATTAATTTGAAAATCTTCAACTCCCTTCCACATCTCGTAACCGCCTATTCCGGCAATGCCGTTGATTTCCATCCATCTTGATTTACTCCACAGCTTCCCTCGTTTTGTCTCCGGCTTTCCTCTTAGGCTACATCATTCTGTCTCTCTGTGCTTTGTCAAACAAATGCTCGGCAGAGAAGTTTTACACAGCCTTAGGTGTAGCTTCCATAATGATGTAAAAATAACAGTATGTGACCCAACACTTGGTAAAGACGTTACTACAACATTGTTTGCTTCCGAATCATAGCTTCCTCCTCTTCCACCTGTGCTTGGACATGTAGTTTGAGACACATTACCCTTAGTTTTACTTTCAATGGATAATCTGAAATGATTTAGCAGGTTCTGTGAATTTCATTTTAAGCACAATCTGTGTCCAACCCGCCGAAAACGCCCATGAAAACAGAGTAATGCCAGATTTTACAAAGGAGATTACTCTGCTCCAGTATTTTCCTCAATACTCTCTACCTAACAGAAGACATAAAAGAGAAGCAAAATACAAAACAATGAGGGAGGGAAGGAGGAGGAGGAGGAAGAGGTGGAAGGAAGTTGAGAAAACGTGATTAAACTTGAAGTCTCCGATTATCAAACCCTACTAATATCACTTTCTCTTAAGCAGCAGACCCTTGTCGCCTGAGGTCAGGCGTTGTCATGGTAACGGAAAGGACTTACGATGACGCTCTGATCGCCGGAGCTTAGTGTTATTGGAAAGGCTTTAGGGCGCTCGAAGGCATAAACTATGAAAATTGTAAATATAATAATCACAGACTATCTCCATACCTTTGCTTAGGATTATAGGTGTGATGGACGCGAGGGTAACTCTACTGTGGTTGCCCCTTCTTTAAGTCCTTCATTCATATGTCCATCCGTTCATTCATAACTATGAGCATAAAATTGCCTATTCATTTGTGGCTATTCACACATTATGTTACTCTTCTTCGTTTTGTCACATTCATAGATGGCTATACGTTGTAATGAGGCACTAATGAACGTACCTATTGTAGCAAGCCCTGCTCGTTCGTTAACTAACTGCTTCCTTCCTTCCATACAGTTATTTTCAATCATTAACTCTGCTTCATTCATTCCTTTCACAGGTCAGGCTTGCTTCTCTCACGCCTTCGTTTCACAAGCCGGCTTCATTTATTCTTTCATTCAATCGCTCATTCATTTATATAATATTAAATTTACTCATGCACTCCTTCTACAGGCATGCATCTGCTTCATTAATTCCATTGACATGCTATGCCTGCTTCTCGCACAATGTCGTTTCCACAGACATATCTCTGCTTCATTCATTCATTCATTCATTCATTCATTCATTCATTCATTCATTCATTCATTCATTCATTCATTCATTCATTCATTCGTTCGTTCGTTCGTTCGTTCGTTCGTTCGTTCGTTCGTTCGTTAATTCGTTTCTAAAGTTGAATGATTATTATAATAATATAGCCCTGCCATGCGACCTTACACTCTTGTTACCCCAGCAAGCCTAATCTGTCTAGGACTTTCTCTATTCCCTGAAAGCATAAAGTGCCGATGCCATTTATAGGTGTTGCACACTAGCGCTCTGACAATATCCTTCGCTGCCTCACCCAGATATCCATTTTACAGACGGGTGGACCGAGGAAGATATGAACGAGATGCTTTCCCAAGGCACTTACAACACGACTATAATTAGGGATCGAACCCACGACCTTTAGATCTTGAGTCCAACGCCATAAAAAGCCGACACACCGAAAGATCACGTTAGGGCTTTCTCACCTCTACATTACAATCTGGCCAGAAATAAAACCCACGACAATCAAATTTTGAGTCCCACGCCAGAAAAAAATCAGAAACACCAAACCGTACCTTAGGGACTTGTTTACTCACTCCCTCATCGGAAGCTGGCCAGTTTATTATGGGATCATCCCCAGCAACACTGCCAATTCCTTGTAATAATCACAGCAAGCTGGGCTGCCACACATTGCACTGACGGTGCAAAACACCGATCAAGGAAGTGCATTAACATTAGGACTGTGCAAGAGGGCAACCCGTGCGCGTGTCACACATATATCATCATTATTGCAGCATGCACTGTAGTTGACACATCGGCCGTGTTGAGGTATAAGGTGGTGTTCGACGTATAACGTGAACTCATTAGCCGCATGGTAACGCCTCACAAATTCCCGTCTTGGATTTATGTTGTTGTTTTGTTGTTGTTTTTTTTCTGGAAAAGGGGAAAAATCCCACCCACCTCCAAACCTGGAAACCTGAACAAAGAGGTTTGTTTGCCAGTGGGAAGAGGAGAAATGTGCACGATAAAACCGTCTGAATGATAAGGAGATTTTAGCGTGCGGATTTCGGCTCAGCAGATCGGCTTGTCTTCAAAAACACAGATAGGGAACTCTTTTACTCGGAGAGCGAGGCAACAGAAGATCTTCAGAGAAAGATACCCCCGTCTAACAAGTATTTTGGCCCTTTGACTTCCTGACACTCTAAAGGGACTGGGCCACACTTGGGTCATGACTCCCTAGTGCCCTTCTGTTGATTTTTTATTCGCCTTGAGACAGATTTGAACCCCCAACCTCCACTTTTTTTTTATTTCTAGCTCACATCCTCTCTGCCACCGTGAAGCCACTGTGAAAAACGCATTCAACTTATTTCTGATCACAATTACCAACAGGCGACAATAAGTTGCATATAAAATATGTGAGAGCAAAAGTATTGTTGTGAGGTAAATTTCTAAGACGGGACCTATGGTGTAGAAATGAATCAGTTTCTCCTCTCCAAAACTCGGTGCCTTCCGTGCAAAGTTAGACTTGTTAAAGAGTTTGATCATACCCATTTTTTGTGGGCGTGACAAATTAAAAGGTTTGCAACCCAAATGTTATATAAATAATGAATCTTTTTCATATTCACCATGATTGGAATTTGGGTCTGATAATTTGTGAGGGGTAAGCAGGAGCTTGAACAGTTTATTTCCGCGAAAAGCAAAATAGTTTTATCAAACATCGAGTTTGGATGGGTTTATCATTTTGGTTTCATGTTTAAAGCAGTTCTGATCATATTAATGTTCCGGGCTCAAAGTTTAGTAAGAACCTAACAAAGCTTTTGTGGGGAATTGAGCGTCGTCAAGCTACTAACATCTTTATATATGAATGTCCCGTTTTCTCTACAATAGTCGTTGATGTGGAACACGACACTGTACGTCAAAACTTACAACATACACTAATTACAGCACAGAGGAAGCGAGCTGCAGACATGAGATGGTTTTGCTAACATAATGTCCTAATAGCAACTTAGACAAAAACTGACTCAGCCTGACATGCGCATAAATAAATAAATAAATGAATAAAAGAATAAATAAATGAATAAATAAATAAATAAATAAATAAATAAATAAATAAATAAATAAATAAATAAATAAACTGACATTTTCGTATAAAAAAAAACCCAAAAAACAAAACAACCCACACACACTCAGAGCTGAGATCATGCATTCCAAATCCAGGCAAGCATATCAGTAATTTCGAGTATGTGAGGTGTACGATTACGGGGCTAAAATTTGAAAGTGAGTATTAAGGTCTCAGAACTGGAGCAGGAACAATGAATGAATGGGTTTGTTGGAGGACTTGACGGTAAAATGCTCTCTGAATCATATCGATGAGAACTCGATGAAAAACAAAAGCAGCAGAAGAATGCGCTGTTCTGTGATGTTACAAGTCTCAGAGAGAGAGAGAGAGAGAGAGAGAGAGAGAGAGAGAGAGAGAGAGAGAGAGAGCGAGAGACTGACTGACAGACAGACAGACAGACAGAGAGAGAGAGAGAGAAAGAGAGAGAGAGAAAGACAAAAAAAAAACGAAACGTAAAGGTGACGACGAGTAAGGGCAAAGTTCGACCCCCTCCCCCCCCCNGGGGGGGCTCATCCACCCCCTCCTAAAAAAATATAATATGTTATAGAAAGAGTGAACTGAGGACAAGGAGAATAATACAAATTGAAGAAGGAATGTTGTCACAAGGCAAAGACGATAGGAAGATGCAATGCTACTTCCAAGAGTCTCAAAGAAATGCAGATAGTAAGACAGGGGGAGTGAGAAATTACACAAATTGAGAAAGAAAAAAAAAAGAGACGAACAGATAAAGTGAAGGGGAAAAAAATGAATGAGATTGCACGAGATATGCCCGTGGCCTCTGCCCTCAATTTCGGGCAGTGCCCGATTCTGAGACTGTAGAATAATTATAGCATCATGAGCGACTAAATTAGGTCCATTCATCTTCCTTTGCAACATCCACAATCTAGCGAATGGCACACAGCAGCCAGATGGTGTTTTTACTGTTTACTCTCTCAGTTTGCCTCTGCGGCTAGCAGGCATACAGTAATCCAATCAATGAAGTAATAATGCAGGGTCTAGTTTGCTCTCTGCATGCAGTCCGGATATTTTCCTCCCAAAGTCTAAAGACTCAAATCTTTGAGTTTTTGCCCCGAGGTTTTCTTTGCGACGTGCACTTTCTTAATCAATAAAATAAAAGACGGAAAACAAAAAGAAAAAAAAACAACAAACGATACCCTGATTTTACAATTTTGAGAACAGATCGAAACAAAGCAAAGGAATGAGTATACTATTCATCTCGTTTTATCAAAGCAAGCCGAAAGAGTTCAAGGATCACCAACATACAAGCTAAAAATCAAACAAATATAAAAGCAAGACCAGGAGGAGAAGCAGAAAGATACAGAAGGAGTAAATGTGTAGGAAGAAGGTTAAGTGAGAAATTGCAGTGGCAATACTAACGTATGGATTATGCATACGGCCACAGGTGATGAAAATACATGTATTGAGCACGTGTGAGTAAATGAGTCACAAGTGCAAGATAGTAAGAAGAATTTAATAGAGCAGAGAGAGAAGGACTCATTTTTTTTTAAGCTTTTCAATTTAAATGTATTATCAAGTACTTGCGAGGTAAAGTATAAGGCTAGAACTGGCCACAACAACCAATAAAACAATGAGTTGAACTGAGTACACAGTGGAGATTGGCTAGTCTGAAATTGCAGAGATTTTGATACACACATTCGAGCCAATCAAAACAATCTTTTGTTGTAGGAATCCTGTTTCCTTCCAAAATCGATTAGACTTTGACGGTGGCACCATCGAGTCCTGACTCCCTCACCTTTCATTTTCCGTAAAATATGAACATTATTGTTTTGCACTCTCCACACAGGTATTACCCTTTGTTGTGACATTTTAAAAAAGGTAACAAAGAAAAAACAATGCAGAGGCCTGATCGAAAAGCAGATCCTATGAGCGCTTTCAATGACGCCTAATGGCGCTAGGTCAAGTATTTCTCCGTGATTCAGTGTTAGGGAATTGATATTTTAGTTAATATGCCATAAGGAAAATCATTACAAATGCTGTGCGTGGCAATAATTCCTGCAAAAAACAACAACAAAAGAAAACAAAAATAAAAGAGTAATCCTGCAATTTAAAAAGGAATGGGACAGGGAAGGCTAAATGCATGTGTGTATGTTGAAATAAAAGAGCGGGGGAGGAGGGGGGTTGGAGAGCCTTATTACAGGGGTGGCAACTAGAGCTCAAAGAAGGGGGAGGGATCAGTCATTGATTTCCTTTTCTTGGGGGGAGGGGGGGTGAGAGGGGCACAGCTTCCGAAATGTATCTACAAAGATCTCCCACACAGTGGGCAACTCTCATAATATGTTATCCCTCGGTCGTGACCAAATCTTATTCGCCGAGCTTTTCATTTGGGTTTCTGATCTTCCCCAAACCTGGGCATAAAAGTAATGATCAAAAGGTCACATGAAGTGAAGAGAAATATCATGACATTATTTAGCACAGAAACTGAAATACATGGATTAGATCAATGTGTCGTAGATTGAACAACTATCCAAAACAGTTCTTTAGATATACTGCCCCTCACAAAAAATACCCTACTAGCACCTCCCCCGCGTTTTAACTTCGAAATTCGGCATAACTTTTGGTTCTACAAGATAGGGTGGACGAAGAAGAGAGGATTATGTAAGCGAATTATGCCCTACTAGAATCTGTCCGCTCCAACATTTATTAATCGATCTGCAGCATTTTACAAGACAAACTGATTGAGTAATTTGTCCAATTTCATATCGATCGTGTTATTCCTTCAAAAATTATGTCAGAGTCGGTCTGAAAACGGTGACTAGTTGAGAGTTATTTATGACGGGCGGTAATATTTTGGTTTTTTCCGCAAATCGATGACAGTTAAGGTGCTACATAAACTCTATGTACATCTATTTCAACACGAAATCAGTACAAGATTGCAATGTTTTGGTTGTCTCGTACACTTTTAAAAAAGATCACTTAATATTTTCAAACCCTGCTATCTCTCTGATTACTTTAGTAACAAAGCCAACAATTCAGTTATTATTATATCAGTTCACCTCCAAAATTTAACTGTCTCTAATGCCATCAAGACTTTACTAAGAAAAACAGAACTGAAGTTTTAAGGACATGTTAATTTCAGTTCATGACATAAAATGTTTCCCATAACAAACACAGATTTATTGGTTTGTTTGGAGATAAAACAATGTTGAAAAAAATTGTCTTAAATGCCAAAGCTCACAACCCTATGATAATTCATTTTGTCCAGATTGGTGTTTAAGACAGTTATGCTCTTGAGGAGCAAACTAGTCTGAGGAAATCCACAAGAACAGAAGAAATTCTAAAATCACTTCACCTAAAAGGTTGATAATATGATTTATGACACTACACTACCGGTATTACAAGCTAGGTTGCACTCGACCCAAGCATCTGGAAAAGGACATCACAGCGTGTATGACGATTGTGACGTCAATGTCAGCCACCGGCAGCCATGTTCACTCACATTCACGACCGACAAGGGCCTTTACCGTGATTCATCGAGACAACATCCGAACAAAACTGGTGAGAATACTTTAAGTAAACTCCTGAGTTCGGCCTTTTTATTTCCTTGACTATCCATAGCACTGATAAGGTTAGAAATAAGGAGAAGCTCTCAAAAGAGAAATGATGACTAGGAGGCGAAGAAAGTCATTTTTCATTACGGCCAATAAAACTATATTTCTGGACTGCGGGTACCCACTCGGGATGCCAATTAGACGTAACAGCCACTTCCGAAATACGGTGAGACAGATGGTGGGGTATTTAATATCGGTTATGGCAAGACATAAGGCAAGAAGAGGGTCGGTCCTTTCTCTCACTCTGTTCTCTCTCACCCTCTACCTCTCTCTTTCTCTCTCTTTCTCACACACACACACACACACACACACACACACACACACACACACACACACACACACACACACACACACACACACACACACACACACACACCAGTAACACATTCATGGCGCAGGACAGTTACACTTGTCGTTATCTTTTCATGGCACACACAAGGCACCGTTTTAGGATGAGTGCCCTTCTCACCCTAACTGCCAAGGAAAGTTATTATTAAATTGTTGCATCTAATAATGCCTTCTTGCATTTACAGCTCTTACCACTTCTTTGTCCTTAACAATCGTATCATGGAGGTCTCTGAGTACTGTAGTTACGCTTCTGTCCCATTCCCTAAGCCAGCAAGCCATACAAAACAGCCGTTTCTCAGCCCGCGACAGCCGGACTATCCGGGAAGTAGAGTGAGAACCACAAGACTAATTGCACTAAGTGGGGCTGACTAGGAATTATTAATGGTCATAAATTTATTCGCCCGTCAGCCTCCCACCTGTCCCCTACCTTTTGATCGACTTCCTTCTTCTCTCGTTCCTACTTTCGTATTTTATGTTTCTTCCTGGTTTCCTCATCCTTAGCTGTATGCATGTCTGGATGTGTGCCTAGTTTGTTGCTGACATCTGCACTTCTATGTCATTCTGTGAGTTACTGTTTTTTTATTTCTTCTGTGTCCAATACTGCGATCAAGCCAAATTTCCATATGAATACTATCACTCTACTGCCCCGACCCAAGTACTGTTTGGATGGCTGTTCATCAGCGAGATGCTATGGCAGAGAAAGTGTGTGTCTTCAGTAGATGTTCTCTGTTGGTGTATAACGTGTTCCGTACGTCGGTCTGGGCTAACATGTGTGGCTTTCTCAGGTCTGCGTTGTTGTTGCATTCGAGAGGATGAAGTGGATAACAGCTCACTTGCATTTGGAAACACAGGGCAGATCGGAGACGTTTTTTTTTTTTTTCTGCGTAGGTGTTGGTTGCGTTGTATCACTCTTATGTGAATAATAATTTTTAAATTATTTTCTGCTTCCTAATATTTCCTACTCCTTCCTTCTTAATCTTCTCCTTCGTCTCTTTTTTCCCTCTTGCCTCTCTCTGAGTGCCCTCTCATTTCCCTGCTGTCATCCCTGCACGCCCATCCTTGTGCTTAAAGACACTCAAACGACGTAAAATCGTTTAAATATATTTATGAATATAATTATCATGCCCCCCGCGACAGTAAGCAATTTATATTCACAACTTTTTCGGATTAATTCCCATAATTTCAGTCTCAATGTGGATGTGACCCTCCGCTCGCTGGATATCACAGAATACATTTCAATATATATTCTGTGCTGTACACCACATCTATATTTGGAAGGTCTTCCGATTGATACAGACAGACCTTCCACCGTCGCTATGTTTCCTCTTCTTGAACAGCCCGCAAAACAACAGCGTTGCCCCACAATAGTCGGAAACATATCCATCATAGCGCATGCGGCTCGTTATAGTGTTTACATTTTCAAAATGGTTGCGCGCTAATCGAGAGCCACGAAAGTTGTGAATAGTTTACGCCACTGCACTGTTTCTAAGCAGTAACTGAGTTGTCCTGCACGTCACATAACATCTCCAAAAGTTTTGTTGAGTGCGAGCTTTCTCAATTCTAAAAGCCTTTAAGTCATCATCATCTCCAAATCTAGGGCATACTGATCCGTGGAGAAAACAGGCAAACCTTTGGGATTGAAGATCTCTTGGGACTTCTCTGAATTTTTTATAGATTGTGGACCATCAGCTGATGACAGGTTCCGTAGCGATTCAGAGACGTCATAAGGACGTCATTCCCTTCATCATCTGAGTGTGTCAAGAGAAAGCATTTCTGGTGCGTAAAACTAAATGATGGAAAGAAGATCCAGACTTTCATGGTGCGCAACTTTCATTTGCCCGATCTATTTTTGTGACGATTGTGACTTTTTTTGTGGGATGCTTACAGCCAACAACATCCTGTATGGCAGTGCTCCCTGGAAAGCTTGTTCGGAATAAATATATCTTCATACTTCACGACTTAAAGTGACGTGAAGATGACAAGCCGAATCCGTTGGAAACATGCCGTAACAGAGATGGCACACTTCCGTTTTCACAATGACTGATGATAATGGCTCCATAATTGGACGGGATATAGATCTAGCCCCCCATTTCTAACCTCAATCTCAAAACTGACCCCACTGGACGCATCCATATCACCTCTCACAATAATTCTCATCAGAAGAATTGATGATCCCACAATTGAAAAAAAATAAAAATGTGTCTAAACCCAACATGTCTTCCAAACATGGCATTCATCCATTCTCCGAGGCAGCCAACATTTCACCCTGATTGGGAAATAGCGAGGGCGATAAAACCAACAGAGGGCTCATATAAAAACAAAGTGCTGACATACAGCCTTACCAGTTTTTATTTTTTTCCCATCTGAAATGGATGGCTACGATCAATGAGACTCGCAATAACTGCGGTTTGATAGGTTAAAAGGTATTTGGTGTTTATGTTACCTGAACTTAATGTGACCAGGGGCGTAGCAGAGGGGTGCTTGGTGGGTGAGGGGGTAAAGGGAGGTGAGAGGATACGGTGAGGATTTTTGATAAGGTATACCACAACAGTAATGGCGGTACCTAGGACCCTGTGGAGAAGGACACTGATCTAATTAAAGGTGGCAAGCATTCAGGCTTCTTTATCTAACAAGTTATGGTACAAATAAGATAAGATAAATATAGGCCAAGGATAAGGTATAATGAGATAAAATAAGAATAAGAAAAGAATAAGATGAGATAATAATTTGATAAGATGAGATAACTTAGGAATAACTTAATTATCGAAATGAAAATTGGTTACTCTGATGCCATAATAATTGGATAAGACTGACGGCGAGAGAGACACAGGAGAGAGAGAGAGAGAGAGAGAGAGAGAGAGAGAGAGAGAGAGAGAGAGAGAGAGGAAGAGAAAGAGGGGGGGAGGAGAGAATTGATGGAGGGATTCATTAACACTGGTGCCCCAACCGAGAAAAAATGGGAGGGAAGGAGAAAGAGAGGGATAAAATTAATAGTGCAATCAAGGATAGATAGACAGAACTCGTTATACACTGCCATAGGGGTTAAGAAAGGGGAAACGGGCATCATCAAGAGAGGAGACCTGATGAGAGAGGGCAGAGGACGAAGGGGAGAGGCGAATGATTTGTTTCATTTCCGATTTTGATGTGGCTCATTGGCTTGAGGGACCACTGAGCAATTCAGAGGTAGGGGCAGAGCCAAGGTTACGTTTGCATGGTCACTCCCGGTGTGCGGAGAGGGCGGTCTTTTCATTCAGTGGTCGGTCCTGAGCAATGGAAGTATAAGTCTACAGGCTTACAAGATGACTGTAACTGATGTGAAAGAATTACAAAAGAATAATGCTGACTTGCGAGTTTTGTTTGCTATACATTCAACAATGTGCATACCAATGTTGATTCTTACTACAGCCTCCTACGACACAAGCCACAGATAAAAAGTTCCATTAACAAATTTGGAACCATAGATGGTGGCCGCCACATTGCCGAGTTCCAATTTCGATGTGCGCAAACGATTCCGCTAACTCCTGGAGATGCAACACTTTCTCGCTGTGACTAACGCCCAGCAACTAAAACAAGTACCCACGGAGATGAAGCTAGAGGAACTCGACGTGTAATATTTCATTTTAAAATCAGGGACATAACTTATTTACATTCACGATACTCAAAATAGGGTTGAGATGCAGGAAGAACCATTTTGATAAGACGAACAACACGAAGGCAGAACCCGATCATGACAGAAACCATAAACAGACATGCGCTGTTAACTTCCAGGCACTCGGATTTGGCGACCTCTGGAGGACTTCGTGAGATATTACGTTATTCACATCCTCTACATTACTATCTAAAAGTGTGCCTCGCAGGTGTCCATAAACCATTGCATGAAAAACGTGAATGCTTTTCTTAACCACAAGTGCCTCTCAAGAAGTTCACTATGACGAATATAGGTAATTTAGATACTCACGAAATCTTCCAAATAGCAGTTGCGCAATGTTGTTTCTCTATTCATGTGTCTGAACGTGCTAAACAGAACCAGTACTGCCGAGAAGAAACCCGGAATATACATAAAGTAATCAAGTTCTCGTATTTGATCTTTTAGATATATTTTCAAATGAAAAAAAAATAAAATTGCATGAAAGTACCCATGAATGATTGGGTGGATTAAGAATTTAAGCCTTGCTCTGGCAACTGGATAATAGAGACGCCCGATATGCCATAATGTTGTTTCCAGCACGAACTCGGTATATACTTCATGATATACTAAAGGACACTGACTATTATTGGCCTAAAACATTTAAAGTTATCCATTTGAATAATTTCATCCCCCTGCCTTTGTAATTCTTCATTATCGTATACTAGCGAGTGTTATAATAATTTAATACAATCCCTCATGGCATAAACAGACTCAACATGGACGACAAGCCGTAGAATGAATGAATGAATGAATGAATGGATGAATGAATGAATGAATGAATACCCAAAGTAATTTCCCATTCTGGGACAAACCACGATGCATACAGATTCATACACATTAAGATATTAAAACAAACTATACAAGGACGACAACATGAAATATACGAATGAGTACTCACAGTGATTTCTCAATTTCCTAAGCCTTCCCGATGGTAACGGAAAATTTTCCATGTTCTAGATTCTTGACAACACTTTCTCGTTATACACAAGGAACGATGGTACTCCGAGTCATCTTTACGAATTCAAAGTCCGATCATGTCTTCGCACAGCGTAAACACCGATACTATCGAGGTACGAATGTAGATAAACATGCAGTAGTGCAGATCAGCAGCTCAGTAGGTTAGTAATATTTATAGATGAATGTCTCAAGTTACAGGTGGTATTAGCATGAAACCCTACACCACAACCTGTTGTGTGATATACATGTTATTATAATGTAGATAGGTAGAAAACAGATCATGAGAATTAATTTGACAAATTGTCACAATCCACTCTGCCCTTTTGAACGGAAATAAAAACTGTTACGCTACAGGTGTTATTAGTATGAACCCCTATACCACAATCCGATGTGTAAAATACAAAAATCATTATCACGGTAATTAATTTGACAAATTGTCAGTCCACTTTTTCCTTCTTCAACGGAAAAACACTGTATACGGCAAATTAGGTCAATTTCACGTTTTGACACTCTTGAACAGAATTTAATGTTCTTCCTGTATTCATGTGGGTTACTCTCTCGTAGGTATTAATATAGTTTTCTAGAGAGTCAACCTTAGCCACTATGAAATAACTGCAAAAAAAAAGAGAAGCGACATGTCAGTTCTTCGCGTCCAGTGTAAACTGTGATTCTGGCGGATACGACCTTTTTGGAAAACGGCAGCACATATCGGTCAAGCAGTGAATACTAAGTACCGCGACCTAACAGGGAAGTGACCATATAGTTTACCCTCAGTGAAACTATACACATGAGCATTGCGTCTCATCGAGGAATTTGATTGGCTGCTGAGAATGAAACATTCCATTTCATTTGCTGCCACGCGTATCATACGGTGTCTCTTTTGTTTTAATTATAAATGACGACCTTCACCTGGCTAGCAAGGACGCCATGTTAAAAGGATTATGTTATGTTGCCTTTACTCAAAGGAACAAAAACAAAATTTAAAAGGAACAAAATGCTGGAAGCGGAAGCCGAGACTTAGTCTGCTGATTGGTCATATCGGATAATTTGATCCTGACGCGATTTACGACGGCACTGACAGATAGTGTTTACCAGCCTGTATGCCTGAGAGAGATGGATCGAAATAACCAACTTTCCAACAACCAGGTGGGAGTCGAGGTAAGGGTGGTGACGGTGGGACGTGGTAACGAGCATGCCTCCCATCTCCTCCCCCTTCCAAGCACTACCATCGTACCATTTCCTCCGTAACCACAATTACTTCAGTTATGACTGTGATCACAAACAGAATGACAAGGCTGCCTTCGATTTTTTTTTCTCTTTCGCGTGATGTTTGTTCAGCCGCCTCCTGACATTTGGAGCACTGTGTACACAATATTTCACGACTCAAAACCAGCTGTGCCGCCGAATAAATCGCGACCTCAAAAGAATTTTTCCTCACTGATCAATAGATAAATTTATTTTTCATGAGAGTAATGTTGACAATAATCCAAACATCTGGTTGAACATGCACGAGATTATCAAATTATGGGCCAAGTGTATCTGGATCAGGTATTCAACAGCGAAAAAAGGTCAATATTCCCCAGTTGTAGTTATTGTCCCAATTTACTATAAGTGACTGTATTTAGCAGAATCTGATGATTTGTGGCGAGAAACGGCCTATTTCTGATACAACTGAAAGCTGCTTATAAATCTTTGTTGAAAACATATATGTATGCATAAACGCAGAATCAAAGGGGCTCTCGCACATATAAGTGGGCACTTCTACATGTTATGATGACAGCACTATCCGAGGGAGAATGGATTGCTAACTTCTACAATATAATAAAGACATAGGACTTCAGATATAAACACGTAGGTTTTGTCACTATGAGAAATAAATCGGTGAGCCGATCATCTTTACACAAAATTGATCTGTTCGTATGTATAGCTACAAAGTTCAGTGGTAAACGATGCCTAGTATGTCCAGAGGTGATAATCAATGGTTTTCTTTAACTTGCTTCAAATCAAAACGGTTGTGCTCAAATGGTCGTTTTTTAACGGCAACGTCAGTTCGTATAACAAACAGTAGCTATTCACTATTTCTAGTACCCGTCATGAGTAACTCCCATTAATCTTTAGTATGATTTAGAAGAAATAATGGTATGATTTTTAAGTAATAATCCGATCGTGACTGACACACAAAATGCTGTGACTGTGACTTGTTAAAAAACTGCAAATTGACGACCGGAAATGATGGAATGGGCAAATTTCATCTGTAGTCTTTGCTTAGTGCTGTTTTGAAGCAGCAGCTGTTCCATATAGTTAAAATAGGCCATCTGATATCTACTTTTTATTTACCTCACAGCTCTGCTCTTCAATCACTAATTTGGTTTAGCAGTGATTAAAACTACAAGCATTTACATAGTCAACAGTAGTCTTCGCTCCGCCCAGTTGTCCTCAGCCGCTTTCGAGATTCGCTCTGAATCCATGGCAAATACGAGATTGTTGGTCCTGGTTGACTTTTTCGGAAAGGTAAAACACTCTCAAGAGACAGAACTGTTTTACAAGCTTTGTAATATACTTATATTCCATCATTATGTTCACTGTAGTAGTCTATGGTTTTCATGTAGAAGACATCATCTGCATTTTTCCGTATGTTGAAAATAATGTACTAATGTCCAGTGATGTCCCAAATGCCTAATTTATTTCTCATGGTTCTAGCCTATCATTTTTGGGTAATCGCTGAGTTTAAAGTCACAATTTACGAACTCTGAGCCATGTGTATTTTGCAATATCTTCTGTACCAAGCATCGCATCGAATTTTCTCAAAATGCTGCTAGATTCCCTTCTTTTCTATATTTGGAAGATTTCCTAAAGTACACAAATATTATTTTTGCACTTTGTGTTCAGCCTCGCCCATTGACGCATTATGACAGTTTATGACTGCTGTCAGATATTAATGTCAATAACATTTCACGGTTCTAGGGACATTTCGCTGGTTTATATCTCTGGTGTGTCCACGTACTGACGAAAGCCTCACTTGCCAATCCGGGTCCATTCCCTCCCACTGACCGAGATAGAGACATTTGCCTATATTGCGGAACTGACGTCAGAGTTGGTTTCGTAGAGGCGGTACATTGTATTTATAGGTCATATCACAAAGAGGCTCTCTGTTGCTGTTTTGTTCTTTTTTTCCTTTTGTTTGTTTTCCTAAATCATTGACAAAAATTTTATGGTTCACTCAATAGAAAGAGGACGTAAACTGATTAAATCACATCTCGTTATACTATAAATATGATATAAATGACAACTGGTATTATCACTATTAAAGGATCCAGGATTTATATTGATTTATTTGGAATCAGAATTGGACAAAGCTTCAAATAAAACGGGAGAGGGGGAGGAAAAGGCAGCCAAAAAGAGAGCTAAAGTAATACAGTCGTCTCCTCGTAATCTAAATTCCGATAGTCGCAACTTCCGCGTAATCAAAACATCTTTCATATAATAAAATGCTCACCTAACAATCATTGGATAACGCAGCTCCGTTAATCGCAACATTCTCTACGCTCCCGGGGATTTGCGATTATGCGGATATGAATATAATTTATATTTTATTTACATCGCGTGTAACGGTATATATTATACTAGATTACAAAGGCCCCACGTACATACACGTACCGATGTAATACCTTGTAAGGCTAACAATGTCACAGTACGGGGATAATGAAAGATTTGCGTCAGGTTGTGGGTACGCATTACGCTGAGCTCTTACGCATGAAAAGCTGGAAAAATCTATAAATAATATCAGTGTATGGATTCATTGTATAGAATCAAAGAGGGTGAGTTGGTGGTGTGTCGCAACAGCGAGTCAACATGTCGGATTTGTGTGTTGCTTTTGTGTGTGTGTGTGTGTGTGTGTGTGTGTGTGTGTGTGNGTGTGTGTGTGTGTGTGTGTGTGTGTGTGTGTGTGTGTGTGTGTGTGTGTGTGTGTGTGTGTGTGTGTGTGTGTGTGTGTGTGTAACTGAGAGAGAGAGAAAGAGAGAATGAGAGCTTGTTTATAATTTATAAAGAAGGAGTGGAGCAAGGGCATGAGTGAGTGAGTGAGTGAGTGAGTGAGTGAGTGAGTGAGTGAGTGAGTGAGTGAGTGTGAGTGAGTGAGTGAGTGAGTGAGTGAGTGAGTGAGTGAGTAAGAAAAAGAGAGAGAGAGAGAGCAACAGAAAAGAGAAGATGTGACAAGCACTTCTGATGTCAATCTAAACAAAGAGGTTCAAATTTAACATTTTGCCATTGAAGTTTTAAACACCTCCACAACACCAAGTTATCAAGATCATACTCCTCCCAACCCCTATCCTGACCCAATCTCCAGTCTTTCTCACCACCCTTAAACGAAATCTCCATTGAAAATATTGAACCATCTATTAGATCTATTATCCTGCCATAAATTCAATCAAACTCGTATCTGATTATAGGACAATGCTACAGAATTAGAAGCAGCAGCCTATCGCATTTTTCTTGTTCATCTCTTTTTTGTAGTTAAGTTCAACCGCGCGCAAAATTGGCCGCAACTATTTCATAGTGAACGCCTGAGAAGTTATGAATTGAATATGATCAGCCCTTTAATATTGACGGGAAATAGCGACCGCGGCTATGCTGGCGAACTAGATGTTAGTTTGGTTGTTGCTGTGATGGCAGCTACACGTTAGTGTGGTTGCTGCTTTGATGGCAGTTAGATGGTAGTCTGGCTGCTGCTGTGGTGGTGGTGGCTATCTGGTAGTCTTTGCTATGATGGCGGCTATATGGTAGTTTGGTTGTTGCTCTGATGACGGCTACATGGTATTTTGCTGCTGCTGAAATGGCAATATGGTAGTTTTGTTGCTATTGTGATGACGCCTATATGGAGTTTGGTTGCTGCTGTGATGGTGCCCATAAGGTAGTTCGTCGGTTGCTGCTGTGATGGCGACTATATGGTAGTTTGGTTACTACTCCATTGTCGGCTTTATGGTAGTTTGGTTGCTGTTGTGATTGCGGCTACATGATAGTTTGGTTGCTGCTGTGGTGGCAGGCTAGATGATAGTTTGATTTGTCATGATTTGGTCTAAAATACTTAACAAGCTACTCCCATCGTTTTCTTAACTTGAGCTCATGATTTCCTAAGTAAGAATCTTTGCTGACTTTGGTGTTGAGCGTAAGCAAGGGAACCAACGCATAATGGACAACGATTTTTATATTAAGGTAATACAAACAGGATTAAGTGAAAAATGAGACTGAGTGAGGCTTTGATGTCCCCTATTAGAGCATAGCTATAACAGAGACGAGGGGTGAACTTCAGTTAGGACGCAGATAGGAGGGAGCATTTTCAACATTGCAAAAATTTACCCATGCAGTGATGTGTTGCTAACGTGTTTCGGGCCTCGGATCTTTTCACCAAGACAGAGAAGTGCTCTACCTCTCGTTTACCGTTCCAGAGAAAGATGAAGATGATAATCCGAGTGATAATAATGATATTTATAAATCTCGTTTCCAGGCCAATGCCCCCTCACGCCAATTTACTTTACTGTTATCTCAGCAGGCCAAGTCATTCAATACTATTCTCAACTACCACATTTCTGGAAAGCCCTCAGTGCCTCTACTATTGTAGGGCCTAACGGCGCTGATCACGGTGCTGATCACAAGCACTCCTACAATATCTTTCATTGCTTACAACCAGGAACCCATTTAAAACAGCGTATGGACTCATGGAAATGTGAATGGCACGCTTTCCAAGGGCAGACACAATTTTGTTTGTGGTCAGGAAGCGAACCTATGGTCTTTTGATCTCGAGTTCAAAACCATAGCTATATTATGGTCACGCTGCTCCAGACAGATAAAAGTATAAACAAATCAGGAGATGCGGGCAGAACTTTCATGAGACCGCTATAACGCAGACTGCCACATGTCGAGATATATGGTTGCCTGGTGCGATTGAATCATTGGCTTTTGCTGGCTGATCTGTCTCTTTCTTCCAGGTTTATTAGGAATAAAACTTCCGGGAGACAATAAAAATCACAATACAACTTATCGGAAAATCTGTTTGATGGCTGCAATTTCAAACATTGGCTTTGAAAGGCTGCCACAGATCCTTTATTTCCGGATGTGTTTTTTTAAATTGTTCCCTTTCTCCCCTTCCATATCCCTCACAGCCGTTTTGGCAGGTCAAATTTTATGAAGTAGCCAAAACACTCTTAAAAAGTAGCCCAAATATTGCCAAGAAAATCCTCAAAAGAAGCCAAAAAATTGCCAACTGTTTAAAAAGAAACGGAAATAACACCATATATTATCACAAACAGAAGAGTAAAATGTGAGAGCAAGACATGCCATAAAAATAAAATGATGTCTCACCGGAAAAAGAACCAGGAAAGCAAGGTAAAAAAAAAAAAGTATCGAAAGTTTCCGCATTTTGGATCTGATTTTTGAAAAGTGGGTTTGGAGGGGTGGG